>JAQGCB010001130.1:0-16041 GCA_034698835.1 Protaphorura tricampata | reverse complement strand
CATGCATTTCTGTACCCGTTACAGTCCTTTGCTTCACCTGAAATTCAGTAAGCTCAAAATATTTATTGAACTACATTTCCATTTTCATGAAGCACACGCACATACTACGACAAAGAACCTAAAATCCTGTTAAGAAATTCGAAAATTTTCAATGTCTACCTCGAAGGCAATCCTTTTCTTGAGGAAAATAGTTTATGAATGCGCCTGTAAAATGGTTTAGGACTTACTTTCCTCGTATTTCTCAATCTTCTCTTCAAAAATGGGGTTAAAGGAGCCTTCTAGCCTTTTATTATTTTTGTTTTAGTTTACGGCAGGGAAACTCCTTCGAGCACATTTCTAACTTTGGATTTTAAGGCATAGATTCTATCAGACGACTACCCTTGCCTGCGCTACTCAATTTCCCTTTTCCATCCTTGCAATCCAATAATAAAGTGAAAGTGAACCGACAGTATATTCTGGAGGTCTTTTGGTAGGTTCCCGCACACATTCATGAGTCCCCAGTAGAATTATGAACCTATTTTAATTCATAGAATTTATGTCCAACTCCAGAAAACCTATTTTGGGACCTACTCTGCGTTTGCAAACTCAGGTTCCTGTCGTGTCCCGATCTGTAGAAATGTTTGGCCAGGAGCGGTACTCCCAAAAGACGAAGTATAGAATAGCCTGCCTGGAATCGAACCCACCACATGGTGAACTCATATTGTATAATTGTTAACTGTGTTACTAAGCTACGCAACAACCTGACTTGACAATAATCCGTTTTATTAATTTTACCACAATATGTTCGTTAGGTTAAAAAATCTAAACTTTCCTTGCGGTCTGTTCACAAGTAAAATCACAAATGGACTACAACATACACACGAAAATAAACATGTTACTATTATTAAGGGAAAGGCGGAAGGAGTCATTTGATAAGTCGTGTTCGTTATAATAGTTCCTTATAATGACTTGAGCAAAGACTATCATCTCGAAATTATTGTTTGAGAGATTATAATCCTCCTAGAAAGTAAGTCGTGATGTTTGGCTTCCAGCACAGGTCTTCGTGGGTTCTGCCCATGTTTTGTAGACAGTCCTCATCTTTACTATATGTCCTTGTTAGTTAGCTTTCCTCATGAAACCTCCATAAATGTTTCAATAAAAAAAAGTAATGTTCTTTTATCTATTTGAGTATCTCTACATGAGGAAACTACTCGGCCTCTCCTGAAGACTAGACAACAGAGTTTAACACTGTCGTGTGAACAGACTATAACGACTGTCGTAGTAATCCCGACGTCAGAATTAGACGATCGTATAAAGAAAGGACTTTCCAATTACAAATTTATACAAGCACACATGTACAAGGATAAACACTTGTAGACAAACCACCATGGCGGCGGTACCAGTACGGATCGGTGGTACAATCCAATTTTGTCTCAGGAAAAAAATTGCTCCACCGAACTAGACTATATTATGGCTAGGACCAAATGTAGCAAGGGTACAAGCACGTGCAGGGTAGTGAATAAGTTGGACCCTCCCATTCTCACTCTTACATAGGATGCAAATCCGGACAATATGGAGCCACATTCTTGCAATGCGAATTTGGATTTGTGCGAGTACAAAGTATTTCTGTAAAGGTCTGAGCCGCTGCAGGCTTATCGTCCAGGAAGCCGATACCCAATGAATCTTCCAGATTACCAATTGCGAAACCTACAAGTAAGGCGAGCAAATGTTATGAACCACCCTGTTCATACTCACACGCAAAGCTATGCGAAGCCACCCGCATACAAATCACACGAAATTCGTGGCCGTCAAACTCTAAACTGAACTTTTTTACGAACAAACTGAACTTGGAAATCCTAGGACTACTACTCACTCAATCCTTCATTTCGCAATAAAATACAGACGTGTGGCGTCTATGAGTCTGGAGAATTAGAAAGCTCTTGGTGATTTGAATTGAATCCGTAAAAGTGAAAGTATGAATTTCCTTTTCTTGCCACGAGGATAGTGATATGCAGATTTTGACAGGGGGGAAATGACAGTAGTATTGAGTACGAACATGTGTAATAAGCACACAAGCTACCAGGCAAGGCTCGACTGGGACATACAGGAGTGTCAAAACCTGAGGCGGATGATGACTCCCAATAAACATTTCCATACTAGGTAATGGAAAACAGAAATCCGCCGATGTGAATGTCATGTCGGCTAGGAAATGGAAAAACGATTGTCAAACTCTTCCAACCCTAGACTATATCCTCAAGTCTCTTCATCAAAGTAAATGAGCTCATTTTCCCGTTTCCGTTGACTATTTTTCATGCTCAGTTGAACACGGTGAATTGGAATAATGTAGAAAGGTACTCTTCCATGTTTACCAGCGTGGTACCTATTTGTTATGACTACCAAACCGACGTACAGATTTTCAAGGAACCACTCTTAGAAATAGGGTTATCACTCCTTCCTCTTCCCTGACAAATTTTCCTCTTCACTAATAATGAAGCCAAACGCTCAATGCTCTTAAAGCCAGTCTCTAAGGAAAACCTGCTTCCAAGTTTTTGAAGTGTTTTGTGTTTTTTATCAGGACAGGAGAGGAAATACAATATATTTCATGAAACTAAAAGGTGGTTCATAGACCTCTCTTCTCCTACTCGTAAGGTCCAATCTAGGGATTGGAATAAGTGTTAGATATCATACAAATCGAGTAAAATTGACCCCCAACATATAAACATTTCATTTGGCCGGATTTAGTTTCTTCCATCGTTTAATGAGACACAGGAGGCATAATTAAAAACATGCAATGCAATTTAAAAATATATAATGGACCAGGACTCCATATCAATCTTTCCGGTAAGCATTTTATCAAGCATCTTTGCGACTATCAGGAATATTTAAAAAATTAGGAATCCTCTATATTTTTTAAAGCTAATTTTATTCATATCTTTTAATAATTATATATTTTGTATAGACTCTTAGTTGAAAGTGTGGATATTAATCCGAAACCCCCTATTCAGTGTACGAAGGGTGCTGACTGCTTACGAAACACCCTATTCTGCGGATGATTTCAGTACGTATCAAATGAACTTTGCCCTGAATTTTGGGTTACGGGCGTCAAATTTCGTATTACATTATGTATGAAATGGTTCGAATTCGACCCCAGAAATTTGAGATGAGCAGTCGTCTACTTTACTTTCACCAGCTTCCACTAAAGTGAAAGTACTTACATTAATATGACCACGAAGTGCTCTATCAGGAACAAATAATTATATTGAATTTTTCAGATTCAGGCAGGAGGGAATACGATAGGTACACCAGTATAGAGTCGGAACTAAACTTATGTCAATAGCTGGGTTATTTACCGAATAGAATCAAAATCTCATGTATTCTTATAAGGACTTAAAGAGTTGAGACCATTTTCTTTTCAAAATATTAGTTGGCACTGTTTTATAGTACTCAAAAGTGGTGGCAAAACATGCAGCGCCTACAGTATAAGAAGTGATGCTTCTTTTTAACCACCTCTGTTGAATTATTCGCGAATTAAATCAAATCCTCAGGAAGTTTAATAAATTGAACCGGTTACTCATGACTAGCAAGGTCAAAGTTTCCCTTGTGAGAGTTTACTTGGAGAAGACTTTCTCCACGTGCCCGGTGTGTCGGGTGTGGTGATAGTTTATGCATCGGCTTGGCGCTGTTTTAAGGCGGTAGCAGAAGGGACACGAATATAAAAGATTTATTTTTTTCATCGACTTTCACCCCGTTTTATTCCTAATCGTGAAATTGAAATACTGCATGAGGTACGACTACAAAAATATCGAGCTTTGTGTGCATCCTTAATCGTTGTACATACAGAATCTCTTTGATCTGGGCAAAGCGTGAGGGAAATGTAAAATTCAACATCTATGCAGAAATGCCGAGTTTAAATAGAAGCTGGACTGCACCACTTTCTCTGATAAAGTCTGGAGAAAATAGCCGGATTTGGGTCCCGATTTAATTCTAAGAACTACAAGTTAGGCCTATTGTTTGAAATTGTACTGTATTCACATTCTCATGTTACCTTCGGGAGATGAGACAAGGGTCAAATGAAGAGGATACTTCTCAACCAGCCTTTTGATCACATCAATTTGTTCTATAGCTATTTGAACAGCATCCAAATGTTGAGCGGAGCAGGGGACGTAGGCAGACCAAAGCTGAAAATTTATATAAAAAATTAGTTTTGGAGCAAGTGATGTACATTATGACAGATAATGTCGTGTTTCTAAATATGTTGCGTTCTAAATACGAAACTTTACAATTTCAAATGGTCATAAATTGTAAGGAATATGTCCAGAAACATTTTAGAGTTTAGAAAGAAAGTTTCCCCAAAATTTGTAAGCTGGACGTACACACATCTTGAGGTTTGTTCAAAATAAATCGACTAAAATAGAATTATAGGTCCAGTGGTTCTTTGATCTGCTATGCATGGACAATGCCATTTAGAAAATAAGCATCTTTAGAATGGGTATTACCATACAATTTCATTGAACTGAGCTGAACGCCACGATGCAATTTATACAATGAAAACTCAAGTTTAAATCCCCAACTGTGCGGTGCAGTTGATTCCCTACAGATGTGACTACCCAATCTCGACACACACTCCATTCTACCCCAAGATAAATTCGAATTCGATCTGTTCTATTCTCCGTTCTTCTGTGTGTCCCTGTTTACACGTTACGGATAAATCCTGAAATTCGTTAAAACTCTCAACATACTCCCCACAGTGAAAGTAAAACTCCAGGAATTATCTGAACGAGTTATCGAGTTAGGAAATGGCTCCCAAAAAACAAGAACAAGAATAAACAAAGCCCGTCATTATTTATAAAATGAAGATCTTATGGCGCAAGTAGGTTCGGGTTTCCCTAAGGCAAACCACAGGGATACATCAACTTATTTGTAGAATACGAAATCCATAGTCCAAGTCCATTCACTGTACACTGAAGAGGAAACTACTTTTCATGTTAAACTAAGATCGGCCTAAAACATTTAGGGTTAGTCAAATTTAGTGTCTTGGTCGTAAATTTGAAATTTTATCGGCAAGTCAAATCACTTTCTAACACGTGTGATCGCGTTTGTGTAGACGTTTAGGATAATACAGGATAATAAAGGAAGGGTTATTTTTATCGGCCAATGACACTCAATTTCAGCTCAATTGCTGTGATCTGAGCTAGTCGTTGTGTTCTTTACATGAAAAGTAGTTTCCTTGTCAGGCTATTCACAATTCACCCACTCAACTAGCATTCATAATATCAGACTGGATTTGCCTAAGGACAGCACATAGAACGATAGAACTTGACATCTCCTTGGAGGAGAATCTCAAGTCAAACATTAAAATATTTCCAGGTTTGCGCAATAAATCTTACTTAATACCAGTTTTACAATAGTTTGATCAGATAATTTTTGGGGGTTTTGACTACTCCAGGGAATTTAGAGTAGTTTGAATGGAATTTTGTGGGTTTATCGGTAACATAGAGATTTATGTCCTTTTGTTACATTATTCCTTCCATTTCAAATCTGAGCGTATCCTAACTCATTCTCGTAACTCTTGCTCTGACTGTACATACTACATAGTGCGTAGCGTACAACATTGAAGAAGCGACGGAGAAAAATGTCACCTGTGCACCAACGCCCCCTTCTCTCATACGAATGAGGTCAGTATGAGACCAGGCACTTCCAGCGAAAGGTTCCAACTGTGAAAACCAAAAAAAAATATAAGGAAAACCAACATTGATCATGAAGAAAAAGCTTCGTTGTTGTTTGAAATGGATGGATGGATGGATGTTGGAAATCGGAGGGGGAGAAAGCAAAGGAAAGAAGAAGAAAAAGTGAGAGAAAAGTTATGAAAAATGATGAACCTGTCTCAAGTCGGAGTCAAAGTTAACTTCTCTCAGCTGATTTTGGAGAAACTTCCTCAGATTCCAAGCAAGATCATTATGGCTGCAAATGAAGAAGAAGACAAAATACACACAAATAATTTTCACATCTTTTAAATAAAGTAAAAAGAAAAGAATGAACGAAGTCCAAGGTCTGAGCAAGGAGATTGGTGTTTGGGTACGGTACGGGTATGGAATGGCCACGGGTGAAGAAAACCGGGGTGGAGTGCACTTCAACGCGACTGAAACGAATCACCCAACTCGGAATATGCACTAGACATTTGTTTCTAACTAATTAAAATTCTCTTCACAAAGTCTCTCTCTCCAAAAAGGAAAGTTTTTGGTTTTGACTTCTTATTCTTATTTCTTGAGTAGGCAGACTAACAACCCACTCTCTTTTTTCCTCCCATTTCCATCTTCTTTTCAAGTCTCATTGAGAAACTTCAAATTATGTACGACAGGAATTGGGGAATAGCAAGGAGGGGCGTGAGCAGGGTACGAATTTTTAGTAGGTTGGATGGGGTACAATTGACTTATTCTTAAAATTTGCAAATAATGTTAAAATTGTCAGAGAGTGGCGATTTGGCGAGAGTGCAAACCATTTGCAAAAACTCCTGGCCGGAAACTATTTTGGAAAAATTAGCCCGACAAGTCTTAGTCGTTGCAAGCAGGTGCACAAATTAATATAAGTTGAAAAGTATTGAATGAGTCCATGTCCAATAGAACATACTTTGATCGTACCCTCCCCACAAATGTGATTTTACTGATTTTGTACTTTCGAGACCAAAGAGTTGAACATGAGGTAAGAGTTCAAAGGAATAACAGATTTTTTTTTGTAAAATAGGTAAAACGTTAACGTTTGTCCCCAGACTTGGAGGAAAAAGAATATCACGCTCGGTCAACCTCCCTATCATTTCAAATTCTCAAGTTTGAGAGCTTTTCACTGTTTCTTTCTTTACAACAAGAGTGTGTGAGAGTTTGGAAATGGAAGCAATGCAATACTTGTCGAAGGGAGTGAAAGTGCATAGAAAAACTACTGTTATACCGTTACCGTTACACCAGTGCAGTGCACCATGTGCACGTGTAGGTGGAATATGAGAAAGAAAGCTTGTTATACTTGTCAAAGAATTTTCTTCAATCATTCCCATTTCCAAACTCTTATTCAGTTCAATGGAAGAAGAAGAAGAAAAACCAAAGCAGTCTGTAGTAGCACAAGTCAACATTTTATCTCAAACATCATTGAGATCACTCAAGTCATTCCCATTGTTCTTACAGACCATAAAAAAGGGAACTTGGTCCCGGGTTCTGAGCAGCTAACTCTTTTTTTTCTTCTTTTTGTTTCCAAAACAGAAACAGACTGTGAGACAATGTCGTCGTCGTACTCCTAGTATGTTTGGAAAGCTAAAACCCCAAAGGAAAGGAATTCCATAGTGGCACTGGGAGACTGGGACTGGGACTGGCAGTAAGTCTGCCTGAGCAATAAACTCACTTTTGTCGTGAGGATTGAGTGGAATTTGGCGGAGAGAAAGTCGTTGGTGCTGTTGAGGAGGACATAGCCGTATATACGAGACTTTATAAGCTGTTCTCCCACAAAAGCGCTTTCCTTGTAATGGAGATCTAAACTGAACATTACCATTCCAGCCTTGGCCATTTCATATGATTTGAGAAAATAAAAACCAAATAAATATAAATTTTAAGTCAAACAATAATAGTCCACCAACTGGCACAGGGTGATTCTGGACGAGGACGTTTAGTTTTACATCATAAATTTATATGATTTGAAATGTATGTGCTGTCCTATGTTTCGACGAACTAGAGACCTGGGAAAATAAACACGTTCTCTACCGTTGTACTATTTTACCATTTTGCTGCTCAAGCAGAAATGTACAGCTACTCCCAATGCTATACGTGTAACATACATTGCACAAGTCGCGACTGTAGTAAATTTCCAATTTTTCAAGAGAAAATACTGGGATATCCAAAACTAACTAAACTAAACTTTGACAATTTCCTATAAAATAAGATGGGGAGAGCAGAGCAGAGCGGAGAGAGAGAGGGAGAAAAGTCGGAGACGTCGAAAGAAGAAAAACATTGAGTGGAGCAATTTCATGTTGAAGAAAAAAAAAAGTTACTTGTCGGCGGCGGCTAGAGAAAAGTCGTCGAGAGAGAAAGCACCAGTGACGGCTCTATGAGTTGGATAACGTGGCCAGGGTTCTACCTAGTCCTAATAATAAACAACCCTGGGAGAGAAAAACCGGAATTAACTGAATAAACCCATATCGGAAATAGAATATCCAGATATAACATAATAATAGCCAAAAATTCTCCATGCAATGAACTGACAAACAGTATTTCAGTCAAACCTGTCCCCCATTCACCTAAGACCTGAGTTAGGTGACCATTTCGACGTTACAATCAGTTGACAGTGTCAACTACCTTATAAACCACACATTTATAGTTGTGGCCGTGGCTGGTCGTCCAGGACAAATTGATGTACATATACAAATAGTACATGACTGGCCTTTGGCCCTATCAGTCAAACTTCCTTATCTCGACCCTGGAAAAGTAGGCAGACTGGAGAAAGGAGAAGCAGAGAGTGTAACACAAGACACGACAAACGAGTGGCACCGAGGGACTTCTCCAGGCATGTGTGTGTGTGAAATCTCCCGGAAAAAGAAACGTATTGAGACCGATTATTGAGGCCAAGTCCCGCTCCCATTCATCCTTATACAGTCACAGTCAAAGAGACCGAGGAATCAATGTGTCAAAGCACGTAACATAAAACCATCCCAAAAAAACAGAACATTCAGTTTCATGCGGCCACCGATTTTTCCTCCGATCTCGAGTTTGCTCTTCTTTCTTTTTTTTTTTTGCATGAATTTGCATTTGCATTCATTGTCTCTAAGCTTATCCCTGTCTCCTACATTGTCTTCCATACATCAATCTATAGTCACTTCATGCAAATCCGTAGAGTGTAGGAGTGATTATAGGACGAAGGCGGCAATAAGTAACCTAAATCCTACACAGAGCCGCATCCATGCAAGAAAAATGGAAATCCTAAGCTGGCGATTCTTATTTACAGGGTGGACAAGCGACAACGTTGTTATTTTGAAAGGGAAAATCACAAAATCTAAAAGACAATTCTTTTGTACTAAAAAAAACACGTGCTCAATAAAACATTGGAATTATTATTTAGTTACATTTCTTCTGGCACAACCCGTAACCCGTACATGTATGCAGCATAAGACTTACTTACCCATCGACAAGTGGGATTTCCTCAAGCAATTTGCGGACCATGTCATGCCGAAGCCCATCCATTTGCTGATTCTGCATTTGAAGAGCAATCGGTACACCGATCCCGAGCCCCAGGGTAGCAGCCACAATTAAGAATCCACAGACCACACAAATCTGTCTCAAATCCAGCTCAAAACCTGGAGGAAAATAAAAAAAAGCATATAACGTAACACATCTGTAGACACACACGCAAACAGAGTGAGCAAATCCGTTTCCACCGCTTTTTGCTTCCTCTTTACTTTGACCGTCAAAGGCAACAGATTGTTCTTGTGATTGCTCTGTGTCCACTACAAGAACATCCAGCTTCCAGTATGGACAGGGCGTAGTTGACAGACACTAAAATGTCAGTTCATACCAATCACATTACCATTACTCCCGCCCCGTTCTATTCTCCAGGGACTCGGGAGTCGGACTGGACGTACGGATGTTCGGTTAGGTTAGCTGACAAGGAAACTACTTTTCATGTAAAAACCACACACAGCATAAAACCAAACTCGGGAGGTTGCATTAGATTTTAGGTCTTTCCGTACGACCTTCAGATTTGTGACCAGAACACATATATTCCATTTTGTCCGATCTGATATTTACATGTCAAAGAGATTCCTTGTAAGCTCAAAGCCGCTCACTCCTCTCCAATATTTTACCTTTTCTACTAACTCCAAACGACCGACCTCCCGGACTGACCAAACACTTGGTGAGTGTACAATGTATCGTGTGTACTGGAAACAACCATCAACTTCCGTCCACTAATCACCGAGTGGACTTCCAGAAACATTATGTTTGTGTAAGATAGAAACTAACGGGCAGAGGAGAGTTTATTTATTGTCCAGAGGATTCTTCTTAATGTCACTTCTAACTTGTATTATGTCAAGGATTGGTCAAGACGGAGGCGGAGGAAATAGTAATTCTTTCAAGCAATCCGAAGAAAAATGTACAGTAATTCCAAACACTAGTACTTAAACTGCACTTTGCAATACATGGTCATTGTAATTGTAGGTCATGCAAGTCATTAGTGAAATTTCGCTCATGTGGTAAGAGTGAAAGTAGAGTAGAGGAAACGGTTAATTGCAATTTAAATATAAGTGAATTAATAACTCTGAAACAAAATAACATAATCAACATTAAGTACTTTGGAATGTGCCATTGTAGTTCTAGACAGATAACCAGGTGACTATACCGTATAGTAATTATTTCAGGGAAGTTACTACGAATCCAGGACAATAATGGAACGCAAAAATTACACCATGATATGGTATTTATATAACCTCTGGACACAAAATATTTCGAAGAAAATAATGTTGTGGAAAGTTTTGAGTGTATGTGGGTGGAAAGTCCAGAAATGGCATTTATTTTGACAAATACCATTTTTCCTCCTATGACTGAAGGAGAAAGTTAGCTCTAAATCAGCAAAAGAAAAGTGAAGTTTTCGTTAAGAGATTAGTTTAATATGTTGAGCACACTTGAGGACGTAATTGGAATCTTTTCTCATGCTTCTGACGTTGACGTATTACTCTGAGCTGGTGTATGACATCGTACTGGTTTATTGTTAACATCAGTCAATCCCGACAGCTCAAGGGTTTTTCATTTCAAGGCTATATCAATATACGAGTCGGAGGAGAAAGTACTCAATTATTTTTAAAAAGTCTCTAACGCACATTAAGGAATGCAACGAAGGTCATGTTATCTATTTTGTTCTGTTTTCTTTAGATTCTGTATCTCTCCAAAAACATTTCTATGCGTCGGTTTGTTATGATCAATACATGGTCTAATTATTCCAGACACATTGACACTATTTATAGGAACGAAGTCGGTCTATACTAAATGTGTAAAAGTAAAATACACAAGTGTCTGTGAAGTGTACAGTCAACGCATGTGAGTTAATTGATTTTAGATATAAGGGCAAAACTACTTGGAAATATTCATCCTTTCGTGGTATCTGAAAATTCCTCAGACACGAAACTCGATACATTACAGATTCAATGGAGATCCGTATGGTTTTTATTCGTTTGGTGAAAAAAATGAAGCCGAGAATTACTTTTTTCGTATGAAAGTGCGTAGCATATTGAATAAATGCGAAACCACCCACCCACATATCCCTCATAACTTGAAGAAATGGGATCCAAAAAGCGATGCATTGAAGTGGCAAGAATCATTTGTGAAATTCATTCTGAATTTTGATTTTATTTGTGTTTGTTTTCCCATAGGAGAAGTACAGTTCAGATCAGACTCGGTATGTGAGGCATTGGGATTTTGCAATGACAAGGACACAAAGCCCATACACGTGTATGGGCATGGTTAAAGCAAACTGACTTGCATAAGGACGTGAGTGAACTAGAAATGGAATCAAGAAATGTATGTATTGTAATTTATAAGTTTGTAATGGAAACCCTAAGTTATATGGGATCATACACAACACACACATCACATTCACGTGCAGTAGTATTCCTGTTGTTTTTACTCCAGTATTGCTCTTTCTCCCATGTGCGTACAAAATGGAAAGGAAAACACAATATCCATTGAACCGTATTAGGTTTGTATTCGGTTCAGAGGACCCAGTTCGGACGGGACTGGGTCTGTGTGAGCAAAGACACAAAAACCGGTTGCTTATTTATGGGTCTCCGACGACCAACTTTTTATTGGAGGTCGGTGAAATGGTGAGATGACCGAAGAGAGACATACAAAAATGAAATCATGATCTATGAAGATGATTTCTGGGGATCTCTCAATGACTTCTCAACTATCTAGTTTTCGCCTGGTCATACTTCTCGACCGGTCTCACAAGGTATCCTTCCAAGTTGCCAACCGGCATTCGAGGTTCGATCATATCAAAGCCGTTCACGTCAGTAGCGTACAGTTCACCTAATTTAGCTGATATCCTTCTGGCCTTTAGTGCAGGTTATCCTCTTTATGGGATAAACTTGGAACCATTGTAAAAAGCTACACGATACTAACTAAAACTAACCTGGCTAAAACTTTGATGAATTAAAACTTTGACTAACAGCGTAAGGAGTTACCTCGTGGAATTCACAAACTCAGCTCACAAAACATTCCCAAAGGTATCTCCTCTCCTCTGCACTTTCTGGCAATGTTATCATTCAACTTTAGCCAGTGTGGGATGTACTGATGTATTTTCTGATTCATTCTCCCCTCCTCCACCATACATAAACATAAAAACTTTTCACACATAAAACACACAAAGATCAGTCGTTCTCTTGTTCCAGTGTCGCTCTGTTCATCCTGAACAATACCAAATGCAGTAATACCACAAAATGAAATCAGATTTATATGCTCTGAGCAAAACTAGTCTACTCAAAATATAATCCGATCTTTCACAATAAGACCTCCTGGAGATATTTTATTCTGAGTGAAAGAAGTTATTATACCCTGGTTCGGCTATAACTCAGAGTCAAAATCCTCTGGACGCGCCTGCAAATTAATTAGTGCTGGAAATAATTGCGAAATGCGATCTGATTTCTAGGAATACTAACCCGCCGGGCTTCCATTCCAAAGGAGTGAAATTATTTCTAACCTGAGTAACGACCACAATTTTATCATAATTACTAAAATATTAAAATGTAAGCCTTTTAATGCGGTTTATATATTGTGAACGTTATAAATGTAGGCAAATGTATTTGTCCCAGCAGAATCGCATACATGGAAAATGTATTTCCTTAAAGGAATGTTGTGTGACCTTATACTAAAAGTCACAAAAACAACCCAGTAAAGCAAATTCAGTCTCACATATAAGAAATGGCTGAAATCTCATATTTCACAAGACTTTCCCTCCTACGTATGTACATGTGTACGTTGTAGTTGGTAACTTGAAGTTAAGTTGAGCGCATGTTGGCCAGGCGGTAAGTCATCCAAGAAAACATTCCTTCCTTGACTTTCTCCTCAACAACTCACATGGACATAGTTTTCCTCAACATAAATTCCATGCAAAAATACATGCACACATACACTCACATTTTCCTCCAAACAATGCAAAACCGGTGAAAGTATTTGGGACAAAAGAGCAGAGTTTCGGAATGCCTAGAGGGAAAGGACCAAAATTCCAAATGTCACTCCCAACCCTTTGCAGACAGGGAATGCAATGCAATGCAATCCCTGTGTGTGCTCTAGTTTACTTTCTCCAACTAGTTCAAAATACATACAAACGTAAAACTGTCGGGGCGGTCGATTAGACAACGACGACGAAGACGATCTGACTCAACTTTGTCTATGTAAAATGCAATAATATCATTTTGATATTACGCTAAGACCCACTTGAAGACTAGAATGTAATACCACGTTCAAAATTACATACGCGTGAATGCCGCAGGCAGCACGTCAAATTAGGTCTGGTAGTTTAACTAATAAACTCTGTACAGAATTTTGATATACGAAACTGTAATGAGGAGTGGTTACGTATCACGAGTCGTGACCCCCTTGAGGGTCAGATGTTGAGAAATGCCGAAATTATGATCATTAAATTTGCAGACGCGGAAGGAATTCGTTCACAATCAAAATTGACTCACTGAGAAAAAGTTTGTGAAGGTTCTAACCTGAAGAGTATACTAAAGTGACCTTCAGAGATCATAAATCTATGTAGCCTGGGTAATGTGACTATAATTCTAAAGATGACAAGGAAACTATGAAAGTACACTGATTAGAATCCGGGGCTTGCAATCCCGTTAGATAGAAGAATCATGCTTTCACCACTTTCTCCATAAGCATGAATGGAGAAAGAGAGACAGGTCGGACTTATATTCCAGACCGGATTGTGTTTGGCTCCAGGCCTCTAATCGGTCTCCAAAAAGAATAATCTGACCTTCAGTTATTCACAGTTCATTGGGGAATGTCTAGTTGTGAGTATGATATTTAAAAGCATATTCTGAAAAGTTGGGTAAAATTAGGAACAAATGCTTTGCGTCAGACTTTCTTTTCGCATTTTACTGTTTCCTGAGACATAGGCCATAAGCAGGGTAATAGAACCGCAACTCCCTGACACAGTAGCAGATTAATGTGTGTGCATAATACGTCATGGCCCGTATAAAGTCATCAAAGGAAGTTATGTAATGTTCTAAGTATGTGAGTATATTTTGCATGAATATTATCATCATAACATACTTTAAAACTTACCCTCACAAAAGAGACGTTTTCGCTTCGGTAGTCGACTACTGGAACTTGAAATCCTAAGGCTAGACCCAATGTGTGACTCAGGTGTAAGGGAAGACTCAGATTGGAGGGGACCATGATTGAGCGGCATTTCATACGCTTCCATCACACGGTACTTATTCATCGTGAGTTCATTACCGCCATACTCTCCGCCCTTCTGAAATGATTCAAAAATAAAACAGTAACACTCTTGTTACAGAAGAGTAGGAGAAGATTAAGTAAAGTTACCATCAGATAATTATGTTAATGAGCTGTCAGCACAGCTCAGTAAACAATAATTGATTTAGTAATATTTTAGTAATTACTCTTGGTATGGTAAGCAAAGATCAACACAACTGTTATCTCGACCAAACAGAAGTGAATATTGTTGTAAAATTTGGTTAAATAAATATTTGATTAGGAATGAAATTATTTATGAAGTGGGTCGACTTCGAATCGGGTAAAACCATTTACTCCAGTTTTATCCTCTATAACGGGCCAGGCTCTTCTCTTGTTCTCTTAGGGATATTTGAATATCTGTGGGATTCGGTTGAGAATTTAGACCCAACTTATTTGAGCTCATAAACAAAGTTTGTTTAGAAACCCAAATACTTTATGGTGGCGACTTTGTGACCGCTAAGGTTAACCAACATCGTTTCTACGAAGTGAGACCAGGCCAAGTTTGACTATACCTACTATGTATTCATTTACATATCATTATATATATTCAAATTCTACAAGTACTATACTACAACTTTATTGAGCCCTAGTGGCCTTCTCAAAGTTATGACCTAAAACTTTGTTTACAAGGTCAACTTTGCAAGTGCCCGTCCGTGAAGTTTTCATTAAATTCCACACATCTCAGATAATTCATCAACATTAGCCGCACTCTTAGGTCTCGTGATTAAGATACATTTTGCAAACATTTTGGAGGTAGAAATGATTTCTCTAATCTCTTCGTGTTATGCTGTTTACTATAAAAGTCCTATACAATTCTCCTAAAAATCCTGCTCTAAAATCGGATTTGGGTCATCGGACCGAGTAAGGCGAAATTCAAATCCTTTTCAATTGAGGGAGAGGAAAACTGTTCATGTCAATATAATATTGTAAGTAAAGTTGACGGGGCTTAATTTTATTTTCACTATCTGAGTCCCATGGTACTTTCTCTTTTCACTGTTTTTAGTACGGGTCTGGAACGACACGATGTTTATACCTCAGTCAAAAGAAATGGGACGGCGTGCAATGTATGTGATGTGGTGCTACATTTATGAGTCCGACTTTGAAAGCAGCAAACTGACATTCATCATAATTAGTCTTTATGATTAATGGAGAGGATATTCGCACAAACTCGTAGAAGATTGGACAGTATCGCAGAAGTGACTAAACTCTGGCCACGCATTTATTACGTCGTTGAAGTCCTCACTGAAGAGTTGACTTATTAGTTATCCTTCTTCCACTGACGTGCATTGATATTAATAACAGAATAATATTCATCAGAGTATTAATATCCTCATGTCACGAACAAGAAAGTAAGTCTGACGTAGAAAGTTTTAATAAAAATCAAACCGGATTATTTCTAAACAAGAGAATGGCATGGATGGATTCAAGTGGACTGGGCTGTCAAACTTCTGAATTAAAATACGAATTATTTTACAATGTCCTAATTATAAAATTCAAATAATTTCGAAAGAGATTTCCAGGATAAGTACGCAGCGATGTTAATTTTGACAGACGT
>JAQGCB010001129.1:0-16047 GCA_034698835.1 Protaphorura tricampata | reverse complement strand
CCTACTACTAGGGTAACTACATAATTAATATGTAAATCCCTAGGCCAAATGGGAAGGGACTCGCAAAAAGACACACGAAATGCACAAGATGTTTCATTCAGCTTCGGCTATGTCAACTAATCAGAGTATTTTTAAGATATGTCCAATTTTTAGCCTTGTTTCGGTAACTACTAACGGAGTACACTCTGCACGTACGTAGTACGCTTCTCCTACTCCTATAGCCTTAGGTCAGATTTACTCATCCTTGCCTGCGTCATTGCACAAACCGCCCCTAAATACAATACACATCTTTGCTTTCTCTTTAAATACTATTTGAGTCGTAATCCTGATTCTTGGAACGGACGCGGCGGAGAAAGCACAGTATATCCCATACGAACAGAACAGCATATATATAAACTACTAAGCCCATCATAGCCAACCAGAGTCAACGTGCTGGTTAATGAGTCTTGTTCTTCATACCACTGCCGCCACTGCCAGTACTGTTCCAATGCAATGCATGAGTCCCCTCCCTCCCCCCTGGGGAAAGTAATCCTGCTGTGCTCCTGCTCCTGCTGCTTGTCCTCCTGAGAAAGCAAAAATAGAGTAAAAGAGTAAAAGCAATATTTTTTTGGTACTTTCTCCAGGATTTTCTACGGAGAAAGCAAAGGAAAGTAAAAGTTTTTCATGCTTAAAGAGACATTTATATTGTGTGAGAGTGAGACACGACACACACACACACACATTGTCAACCAATACAAGAAGTAGTACTCTACAGTACTGTAGTATACTAACAGTACGGCAGTACGCCAGGGCACGGCACGCAGCATCAGCAAGTACTTATTGTAGGCACGTTTATTGCTCAAGACGTGCCGGGGTGGCTTTGACTTACGTACGTAGAGTTTGGAACATTAACCGGCTGACTATGTGCTGTGTGTAAGTAAAAAAAAAATACTAGTCTCCTTGTTTTTTCACATGAGCTGTGTGTGGAAAATGCAGAAAATATTGGTCATAAAAGTAAGTTTTTGTGGGAGTCATTTCCTCCATTGTTATGTCCGAATCATTTGATGGAGGAGTAGGAGTCGGAGTCGGAGTCGGTCGTTTATAGGGGGGAGTATGTTGAGTAGGAGTCATATATTCAAAAGAAGCAGCGACAGCAACAAAAGTAACTAAAAAAACCCAGCTCCAACCCTCAGTTCCCTATTATTTTTATCGACCACTTCAAACATAAAGAGTTTAATCAGCGTTGTAATTGCTTTCTCTGTCTTGAAATGTGTTTTTGAGGGATGGGAAATTATATGAATGGATGTTGATGGGAGTCTGGGACGGATGCATGCATTTGCAGCATCAAATTCCTATATACGAACTTGGGCTTAACTACCCGGGTAGCCATAGTTCTACTAATATTCTGAAACATTTTACGTACAGTACAAAGCGTACGGCACAACTACGCTAGACCAGTTCTAGTTCTAGTTCTGGTTCTAGTTCTAGCACTCACTCTAGATCATGTCATGTTCCAGCAAGAGCAGCAAACCCTTTTTGCTGCTTTCGCTTTGCTTGGCCGGCCAAATCTTGGCCCTGTCCTGAAAGCCCTTCCACGTGTAAGTGTACGAGTACGAGTAGTAGTGTTTAGTTCTTGTGATGCGTAATTCTGTAAATCCTAGGAGAAAACTACTAACTATGGGGACCCATGGAAGTAAAAGGAAAAGGAAAAGCTTTTAGAACCAGCAGGAGGTCAGGGAATAGAGAAATAGAACTTCGAGTTTTAGGCGACTAGATTCTGGATTACTAGAACTACTAGAACTGGAACTGAAAATGGAGCTGGACGGGAGACGTACTTCAGATCAAGAACGAAGACTCGCCTTACGTCCACCCTTATTTGAAATACCTTGGGAATGCTAGATTTAATTAAATTAAATTAAAAAGTACATACAATACGGATATCTAGGTATTTTAATTTTATTAAAGTAACTGCCCGTATTCGTCGGAACTGATATCAAAGAGGATAGCCTTTTTTAGACAAATTATTCTAGAGGCCCCATTGGCCCACAATCTCCGAAAGCGTAAGCCTGTGGTAGCACTACACCCTTATGAATTGACCATTTGAGCACAAAAGTAAACTTATGGCTGAATGAAGCCGTTTAGATTAGAATAATATTGGGGTGAACTCAGTCGGATCTAAATCTTGAAACCGATAAACCTGAATTCGGGTCGGTGGAGTTGCGTGCGGTATCCATCCACGGCACTATCCAGTCCCAAAAAATTTGTAGGGCGGGAATCTAAGTGGTACGTAGAAATGTCCTCACCATGATTGAGAGTGAGGGACTGTGGTGGTTGGAATGACCACACACAGTCACAGTCACAAAAAGAAAAGGACTCTCGACTTTCAAATCGTCTTTTATGTGATTTTCTTCTTCTCTCTCTTTTTTTATATTCTTTTCTCTCTTCCCTTTAGGTTTGCTACGTCTGCAGTCGATATTTCAAGATTTATCGTTCACGAACGAGTCGTTCCGTATTGACGTGGTGAAGCAAATCTCCAGTGCAAACGAAGCTCTCAACATTCTTCGGGAGATTGAAATGATAAATCTGTAAGTCAACCTTATTTCAGTTGCAGTCTCTTTTATTTTTTTATCCGAGTAGTCCAAGTAGTCCAAGTGCAGTGCAATAGCAATATCACGGCGGTGTCTGCGAGGTAACGCAACGGTATCAGCGCTTGTAGTTTATTTTCGTGCAGCAGCATAGCAGCGGCATGGTGAATGCGAAGCGGCCAAACCAGAACAGTATTGTCCTGCCGGTCCTGGATAGTTTTCCTGGAGTACTGTACGATGGTTGTCCTCCAAAACAATTCAAGAGGCTTCGCCGTGTCTACCCCACTCCAGGGGAATGAACGGAGAGGAGGTTAATCTTGTCTGTCCTTTCTAAATGTGTACCTCACAGGTAACTGGTCAAATCAGGCAAAGTTAGATGTCAAACGCTACATTTTTAGTAATTTTGGGTAGACGAGCTCAAAATTTCACTTTTTAGAGAAATATAACAATTTTTCAAGTAATTGAAGCTAAGAACATTAAGGATCTCGCAGCACAGTGGTATGGGTCTGCCACTTCCGTTTCGTTCTAGTCGGGTTCGATTCCCGGACCTTCTAAAGCGGTTTTAGAAAGCATCGCGTGAAATTTTTCTTAAGGGCTCTTTCTCGCTGTATGATTGCATTGGTTCAAATGGGCGTTGTCTATTTACGACCTCCTGTACGGGATGCTTGATTTTTTTTTACCTGATTTGATTTGTTGCCTAGGACATGCCCCTTGCTTTCTCTTTGGTTCTGTATAAATATAGATCAAAGAAAGAGACTTAAAATCTCAAGGGGAAAAGTGTTAGAGTGAACAGTGAACCTTGTTCTTCTTTTCAACTCAGGTTTTGTTGAGAGAAATACGTAGAAGAGTGTACGTAAGTACAATCTGAAATTGGACGATCGGATGGAAGTAAGGAAAAGAAAGTGGGAATAAATATGATACAGTGTTGCGCACACAAGTACAGTACAACGCGAATTTCTGGTAAACTGTCTTACATGTCACGAATGCCAATGCATTACAAGAAAACCGAAGGAGTCAGTCCACGGAAATTCTACCCGAATTTTGCAAATTTTTCACGAAACATTGAAAATGAATGTAAACACTCATAATTTAGATGGGCATTTAGCAGAAGCAATAAAAAGTCTGAAATTTTTATTGTCGCCACGCCCTACCCATAAAAATTGCTCATGATTTCATGGAGAAAGTCAAGTACGTACGTACGATTTTGAAAAAGACGCACTTATAACGCGCGGCCCTATAGGAATAACGGATTTTTTTTACCGGAGTTTGGAAAACTAAAACCTTATACTGACTGAGTTCGAGTTCTACAATAAGCTCCATGCCACACATCGTAAAGTTTCGTGTGCGGAGAACATTGTGGTCATGGAAAGCCATCAGTCCACTTCTACTTAGTTGGGGCAAAGGTTCTTAAGCATGCATAAATCTTGGGAATGTCGAGTCAGTTACTCTTTGAATTATTCTAAATTTGGGTCAAGCAGTCAAGAAGGCTTTTGCTCTCTTTTTTTTTTAGCAAAAGGGTAAGAAAAAAACCCAAGAAAGACTTCTCGTTTCGATCGTCCGAATGTCGAACTCTTTAAGACGAATAGCTCAGTTTATTCATTCCTTTGATTCTGGCCAACCAACTTTCTTGGCTCTTTCCAATGTATGTACCCGAATTCACGTGGCACATTTGGATTCTGGAACTTTTTTTCTTCTTTAACATGAACATATGAAGACATTCAATAGAGAAAATCTATTTTCTACAGTCACTTCAATTTTGTTTGGTTAGACCTCAATGAAAAAAGATCCGAGGGATAGATTTAGATTCCAATCCTGTGCTGTGTCCTTGTTTTTCTTATTTTCATAGCCATCTTCTGTGGCTTCCCGAGTATATACTTGTACATACACGGGATATCTGTCCTTGGAATAAATATGGACACAAGGATGAAGATTTTGGGTGGCGCAATACCCACAAAGCCCACGTACGTACTACTTTCTACTTGAATCAGTCACTGCCCTGTCATATATCTCCCAAGTAAGTTCAGGCGTCGTAGCATAAGGGTACTGGGCTCATTCCTGCACTTTAGCTGAAGTGGGGTTCGATTCTCCCAGATTCTTTGGACATTATGGCCATGGGTCTTTCCGTTTTTTAGAGTATTTTCACTTTCCTATATGCAAATTTCTGGGCCAAATGGGTGTCGTATTTTTACCTTCTCCGCTCAAATAGAAATATGCTCTTTATTTTCTAATATCCAGGAAGCGAGATTTTTTTAACCTGCCTTCACCGTAAATACCAATTAATGCATGAATTAACCCAATTGTCTTATTCAACTCTAAAAAAACTCAGATACTATCAGTTATATTTTTGCACCACATTTTTGGTCCGAGAATCCAAACCCTTTTCCCCACAAGTTGTTGGAGTTTTTTTTTGGTGGATGATAGTTGTTTTTACTCACTCTCTGTTTCCCAAAAGAAAGGAAAGGTTTTATCGAAATTACAAGAGAAACATAAATCAGTTGGATAGAGTTGGTTGGGAGATAACGGAACGAACGGTGGGTTGTGTAATGTGTAGTAGTATTTTGTAGGGAAGGAAGAAGAAATGCCACGTTTGTGGATGTTCTTTCAAGATTTCCCCATACGCACGCCAGCGTGTCATTTTCTCTCTCTCAACTTTCTCCACAACCCTCAGTCTGAGCCATTGCCTTGCTTTTTCCCTGCACTGCCTTCGTTTGTAATCTTTGAGATTTTGCAATCGCTGGCGCTTGGTTCTTGTACTGCACGCAATCCTGTCCTGTTTTTGCTTTGTTTTTGAGTCAGAAGCAGCCGAGTCAGTTGAGTGCAGAGGGATCAAGGATATACGCTCCCTTTTTATGAAATGAAATTCAAGGCGCAGGCAGAGATAGAGGAAACACAAGGGATTCTGGATTGAGAGCAGTGTAGAGTAGAGAAGAGCAGAGAAGTGAAGAGTTAGAGCTAGAAGTAGAACTAGAGCTAGGGCTCGTCTAGGATCTAGTTTCTAGTTTTATTCTAGGATGTTACGTTACGTTACGTACTACAGCTTGAGTGCGTGAGCGTGGATGTTGTAGCCTAGAGACATACTTGGATTTCCTGGAGAACAGGACATAGTACGTACAGCTTTGGTCCTTGCACTTGAATTCTGAATTGTATTTCGAGACGACGCCAATTTAGCTTCAGGAAACTTCAGGAAAAATAAATTTAGAACACTGCATGTGATTTTAGAGCCATGGATTGTTCAAATCAGTGCATAGTACGTCATCGGACTGATGAAAATTACGCTACTGGTTTAGGGTCATGTTCCGCTGAAACGCCTGGGCTCGAATAAAGGCCGGGTCTTTCTCAATTACGCTTATGGAGAAAGTGGTGAAAGTCTGGGACTCTGACCTTTTCTGAATTAATAAACACCCGGCGCTTGAACTGCAATTTACGGCAATCAAAAAATTAAACGTGAAGAGAAAATCCGAGCTAAATTTTGCATATCAAAATTTGACCCAATCTTTTCCTCTGAATTAAATTCGAACCATAATTCGACAACTTTTGGGTCTAAACTATTCAAAGTGTCCTAGAAAAGTTTCTACTACTATTGGAGTAATATAGAAATCACAAATCTGTCAGTCAGTACGTAAAATAACCCCAGCATCTTGATTTTGTAACCAAAACATAACTCAGAATTCAAATTCTCATGTAGGATGTGGTTTTTTTATTATGAATCTTTTAAACAGTTACTTTTGGACTGCTCGCTTGCTCACCGTGCCTGCCTGCGTGCTAGTAAAACTTTCTTAAGAAAAAAAAACTTTAGGGCGCTTCGCGCCTGGATTTGCTTGAATAATAAACGGTTTGGGGAATGTGTTCCTTGTACGTATATCTGCATGATCTGCATAAACAAATAAAAATTTAATTCAGGCAAATATATAATTTCCCATCTAGTAGAATTCCTATTCTTGTGTGTGAAGTGAAGGAAGACTTGACTTTGTGAGACAAATCTTAAATTCTATTGACACATTTATTCTACCCAAGCGCCACTTCAACGGCCTACCTTTCATGTTAGATATGTTCATGTAGAATAAGTTATAACTTCAGTATAAATCTACAGGGTGGTTCAAAATACAAACTATATACCTCAATAGTGTCCAGATTGGTTGTTCTCGTATAAAATTGAGATTGAATATTCTGAACCACCTTGTACGTGTGTTTGAAAATGTGCGGATGGGATTGGGATGGCGGAGAAAGCTCCTTAGAGGATTAAATTCTTTGGCGAAACTTATCGTCTGTGTGCCAAGATCTGACTTTCAAATGTTAGCTGTAGCTCCCTCAGTTATGATTTATGTAGTATATGGAGAGAGAGAGACAAAAGAGAGAGAGATGGGGGCCTGGGAATGCCAAGCACGACCACCACCAACACAGGAACATGACGGTGGCGGCATGAGACACCTGGAGAATTTTTAAAATTTTCTCTTTTCTCAGAATGCATGCATGCTAGGATGCCTGAGTTTGAGTTTGACTATGAGTTCCCGAGCGGACATCAAGAGTTTACATAATGTATTGCTACTTTAGAAAGAAAGGGGGAGAAAGCAGGACCACGACAAGGACGTGATTTTTGCTTTCATTTTTTTATGTATCTTCCAAGATTTCTTGACAACGGACATTATTCAAATGTTGGGTTTAAAAAAATTCAACTTCAGAAACAATCAACTGTGAATCCTAGAACACAAGGGGTCAAAGAAATTTACGGACCATTTTCCCAGAAGTTACCCCATCATAATGCTTGGGACTGCCACTGCCATTTCCCTGAAACGGAGTTTTCAGGGGGTCAATTTTGGCTTGACCTTTCAGACACGTGATATGTTTTAGTTTTGTGATTACCAAAGCCATATTGTCTAAAATCATTCGCAACAAGCCCGGGGAATGGAACCACAATATATTCCAGCAAATTGGCATGGTTAGACCCGTATATGTCATAGTATTCTAGTTAGCAGAGCAGTAGTAACAAACTTTGACCCAATTCTGACAATGTGGATTAGACTCTTGACATGAACAGGTAATGTAATGTGAGTTGATTTCTATACCACACTGTACACTGTAGTAGTTGCAAATATACTTTTCCCACACACTTTGTGGACTGACTGACTGACTGACTGTCTAGTCTCTCTTGGAATGGAAGTTGGGTTGATAGGTTACATTGGAGTGGACGTCCATCCGTAGTGGCGGTAGACTGTAGGTAGAGTTAGTTAAGTGAGAGTGTGAAATGGAGAGAAAATAGAGAGAGTGAGAAGAGGAGATTAAGAGTCTTCCTTTCCAATGGGATTATGATGAGTGTGTGGTTCTTCTTCACTAAAGAAACTGACACTGTCTGACTCTGACTGGGTTGCATGGAGAAAGTTCTTCATCCCATGCCTGGCAATGCCAATTTTGGATTCTAACTTAACGTAACTTTCTCTCAATTGAAGTCAATCCAATGTAATGCAATGCAATGGAATGGAATGCCAGGGTGGTGTAATTGCATTGCTTCTTCCAATTATATTCAATGTTCTCAATTGAACTCAATCCAATGCAATGATGTGGGAAAGTGTGCCACCCTCGTGTGGCTGTGGACTTTCTCCAATGCCGCCTGTGCCTGGCTGGAGTATTTGAATTCTAAAATCTACAAAGGAAAGCTAAGCTAGGCTAGTCATAATATAGTAATACGTAGGATGTTGGCCTCCTGCTGGTATACCACTGGTACAGCTACTCCTACTATTCTTCTAAGAATAAAGGCCAGCATGTGCGTAAATTCTAATGTTAGACTTCATATACATACACACATATACATAATATGTTATGTTATGCCTGGGCTCTCCTTGCATGCATGTGTGTGTATTATGTTACTGTACTGCATGTTATGTATGTGCTTCTGATTTTCACTTTCTTTGGATAGATGAGTTGAGGAATTTGCCCGGGTGCAGTGCTATGAGCTGTAGTGTACTGTACTGCCCAAGTTTTATCCTTTAGCCTGGCACTATGACCAGAATTTATTCAGGAGGGCGAAGATGTGAAGTTATTGCCACGATGAGACTTCCCGCCGGCACAACATCAAAATGCACTTTGCCCTTTCCCTTTCTTTTTACGACCACATTTTATAACTCCTTAGGAGTCACCAGCCACACGACCCCTTTATTTTTGTGCTAGCTGCCTTGTCTTGTCTTGGCACAGGCAAGGCATTGCCATTGCCGCCATGGCATGGTATGACTCTCAGACCACCCGATCTTAGAAATTACCTTCCCGAGAGAGAAAGTGAGAATAAAAGTGTGCGAAATTTGGAGGAAATGAAATGGTCGTGGTTAAAATGGACGTTCGCAAGACGCAAGGGGTGATTGAGCCTTTGCCTTGCTTGCTTGCTTCTATTTGGTTCTGGCTGGGATGATAGTCTCAAAATTATGTTGTGTCTTGTTAAATTTAGAATTTTGTTTTGGGATTCAGAAAATCCCATAAGAGCAGGCTCGGCGTGGGAAATGTACAGTTGGTTTGATATTGTTGAATTGTAGTATCTCCGATAAAGTTTTGTAGTTGAGAAATTCGAATTTTTTCTTTGTGTGACCTAGAGGTCACCAATTGTGAATGTGTCGTTTCAAAATGACATCTGGTCAGAACGATATTGTATTATATTGTATGTGTTCACTTTTAAAACGTTTCTACGTTTTCCCCTAATGATTCCTTTTGTTTTTAGAAATCTTCGTCTCGTCTTAAAACTTCCCTCAACCAAAACTTCATTTCATTTCATTTCTCTGTCCATCACATGAAATGTGTCCCTATTCGCCTGAGCTCAGCTCCTCGAAATTCCTTCTCCCCTGCTTTTCTTCTTCATTTCGATTCTCTTCAAAGAATACGAAAGTCTTTTCCCTCTTACTTTCTCCCCACAAAATCTTCTTGGGTTCTTCTTTCGGTTCACAAGGGATATTAGTTGGACGTAAATTTCGGTTAAGGGTCAATAACTTTTAGGATCAAAATTAATTGTACCGACTCACTAGTCGTAGGATAAGATGCCAGTAGAGGGCGCCTAAGGAAGGTTAACGTAGCAGTATCTATTATGAATTAACTTAATACAGTGGACTCTCTATATACCGAACTCGAAAAAACCACCAACATGTGTTCAACAAAGAGAAAGTTAAATATACAGAAAGTGGAATAACAAAGAAATGTATGCAAAGCGAGTTCTCGCGTTCCTGACATTCTGGTCGTTATAGAGGGGTGTACGATATAGGGGAGGTTGATATATAGAGATTCCACTGTAGCGTAATGTGAATTTGCACCCAAATACTGTACCTTGTGAATTGTAAGGACTCATCACGCGTCTCAAGTCAATTAACCTTTGCATCCCATTTACACTGAGCACAGACATTGCATTGCATTGGTTATCATCATAATACTACTAGTCAGTCAGTCCTTCCGTTTGTGTTGGTCTTTGGCCTGAACGCCCCTCATTCCTTTCTTCCCCCTGAGGGGACATCTGGGGAAATCGCAGTCATTAAACCCCAACGCAAAATTGCATAGTCTTTAAAGATTACTCATTCGACCGTCCTCCATAAGCGTTGAGTTAACGTAGCGTAGCATATGTATGCCCAACTAGCCCAACTCAACCAGCGCAGCGACTGACTCTTTTCTCCTTTTACTTTCATACACCTTTTAAGTATTATACGTACGTACGTACGTATGCTGTGCATGTATTAGCATTAGCATTGTACATATTCAAGAAAAAGCCCCCAAGGGAATACTCTCACGGTTAGTGACCTCAGAAGAGTCTTTGTTTGATGTGGTTTTAAGACTTAGGCCAAATTAGAACCGTTTGCAGTGGATATCTAAAGTAGTCGGCTCTCTAATACGATTATTTGAGTTGAAACGCCATCATTTCCAAATTTTCGTGATTTTTCTAACAATTCCGATGTTTTCATTAAAAATAAAATTGTTGGCTTCTGGACTTCTGGTGGAAAAATGACCCTGTGTCTGTATGGAGGTTTAAGTTTAGCACACATAAAATACAAAGTTTCTGGAACACCCTATCCTATCCTATCTATAATGAAGAGACAGTCTGAAGTCTGAACTGGACTGGACTTTCAGACTTGGACTCCATTAGAGAGGGAGAAAAGGAAGAAGACACACATTTGGATCAGATTCCATGGACCGGAACTTCCTGCCGTCTTTCTTCACTATCATCATTTGTCTAATTAAATGTAGCCACAAATACGTACGAATCCGAATCCAAAGCTCTGGCTCTGACTTGACCCGAATTCGGATTCGATCCGTCTTCTGACTTCTCCTTTTCCTATTCCCAAGTACCCGTTCAATTTTAATTGACAAACTTGGAAATTCGCAAGTTCATGTCTACATAATGGCAGGGAGTGGTGTCGTGGTGCGTGCGTCCATGGGAATCAGAGTATGATTATTCTCATAATAATCATTTTCTCCACGTTGCGGTTTGCGGGTACGTACGTTGGAAGGAAAAACTCATTCAGGTTTGCAATAATAAATTATCATGCAAAGTCAACAAGAGTCTAGGCGAATAAAGTACCTTCTCAAAGTTATCATCACAGAGTTGTCGGGAGAAACCAAGGAATGAACGGCGAGCGACGGAGCGACCTCACAAATAATCTTTCTCATTTGATGAAGACCAAAATTGTAATAAAGTGAAGAGATGTGAGGGAAAAACGGCCGTGTGCTCGTCTAACTACACAGGGTCCCAAAATTAAATGAGGCAGAGCCAAAATTCTTTCTTGTATTTTTTTCATAGATTTTCCTAATGCATTGAAGACGTACTGTACATATTTGGCACCCTGTACTTTCTCCATATTTGTGTACCTTACGCCATGCCTGGCTTTCCTGTCCTTTCCTTCCGAGGAGCCTGACAATGAAAATGAAATGAAAATAAAGTATGAAATAATAGAATCTTAAAAAGTTTTGTAGAAGCTTGGAGGAGAAAGTTGAGGACGTGGGGCAATTAGTATGCAAATTTAACGCTTGTATCTTTCTATGGAGGAAGAAATTAGATTATTGTTGTTGATGGGGAAAGAACAGAGTAAGAAACTGGACTATAACGCAACGCAACGCAACGTTGTGGGATGGGATTGCTGCCCATGATGCAAGAAAGTTTGAAAACTTTACCCTCATGTAAATATAAACAAAAGAAAGACATTTGAACTATGAATAGCTAATGGGCTGCTTTCACCACCATGTACACAATGTAGCATCGTGTACATGCAGTGCAGTACATGCCTCCTGGCAAGCTTTCAGCTTAGGCTTAGTTTTGAATCGGTTTAAGAGTAGCTGTATGTAGGAGAATTTTAAGAGAAACAATTTGAAATTGTCAAGAGTTAAGAGTTAAATGCAATTTGCAAGCCGTCTACCGTCTACCGACATTTCTTTACATTAAAAGTTGGAAGACTCTTACTTTTAAATTAATTCAGTGAAATATTCCAGTATGATATGATATAATTTTACTTTGCATGAAAGTCTCGTAATAATTATTCATTATTGTGAGATAATCATGGACACACCCGTACGACGATTACGACTATACAGCAGCGACCCCGTTGTAATTTTCCATTTTTGTTTGGATTTCCTCTAATAAACGCCGGGTTCCAATAGACACCGGGCCTCTAACACAAGACGGGTACTTTCACCATTATGCTTATGGAGAAAGCAGGGGAAAGCAGTACCCTTTCATCTTAATTTTGTAAATAGAAACCCGGGCTTCTATTAGAGAAAATCTGGTATTTTCATAATTTTGAATGAATTTTTAAGCGAGACTATCAGAAATTATGACATGATAGTTTACAATTTTTTTGATTTGCAATATTATTGGACCAGTACGTTAAAGTATTGGATGAGAAGGGGAAAAACTCCATTATCCTTGTGTCCATTCCTTAGGTCCAGGTGGTGAAAGTGAGCTTTCACCCGGACACCGATTTTAATTCCTTCGGAGGAGGATTTGTGACTCGAGACACGTGCTCAGGAAATTATTCTCTGCTCAAATTGCCCAATAGAGTGTGATGACAGGCAGTATAGTGAGTCTGGTCGCACTCTCGCATCGCACCATGCCGGTCTGTGCCGAAATAGAAATGATATGATGAAGGACGGCGTGGTTTGTGTCGCTAAAGCGTAAAGTAAAGTAAAAGCAAGGCATGGATGCATGGAATGACTCGTCGACTGCGACTATAGAGAAAATCGGGCGACACGAAAATGATGTGACTTTCTGAAAGTGTTGGTTGGTTTTTGGGGGGAGAGAGAAAATCCAATCCTGATGATGAATGATGTTTGATGTCTAGATGGGCCCCGAAGCACGTTGTTCTTGACTGTCCAGCATTTTTGGCTCAAGATGTGATCGTCAGCCATGTCCGAGATATGCACATGGGACGAAGAACATTTCATTACCTTTTATCCGGAATGGTAAGTTTTCTTCTTTCATTCAGTTTACATTACCCTAGTACGGATGGATGAGTGAGTTGACGTGACTGGAATGAATGATATAATAGAAGAAAAAAAATGAAAAAAAGAGTCAGGGCCAGGTTTATGGACGACACAACGCTGACGGACTGAACATGGACGATTTTTTTTACGTTACGTCCGAAAGTAATGAAGAATGAAGGTGTAAATGGAGTCCTGTCTCACATTTATATAAAGTTGAGGCGGAAACATTTGGAATTAAAATTCAGATAGTGCTGGACCATGTTTTATTTTCTGACCAGTCCAAGGAAATGACATCGGACTTCTATTATTGGATTTTGTTGTCTGTCATGAATTTTTGATATGTATGTACTTACATGGTGTCCTCATATACGCATCCGTATTTATAGACGAGACTCAGATTTTGACAACATATGACGTGCCATGTCCATTTTCTATTTTCTCTAGTGTAATTTCCAGCTGAATTTTCCGTACTAAATCAAAAATCCTTATGCAGGTTTTTTCTTGAGAAAAAAATGCATTTTAAAAGTTTTTTTTGTGAAAATTAAATCCCTGTAGAATTTTCTCTTGTACAGAACGTAACGTAACGTAACAAACTAAGCTTAAAATTATATTTCTTTGAAAACATTTTCTCCATGTAAAGATAGAGAGAGAAAGTGAGTGAGTATATTCTGGACGCTTTCTCCTTAAGAAGTTTTCTCCAGACTGTTCTTCCATTAGAAGGATAACTTCGTCGTCGTCCCCGTCGGTTCGTATAGTTTTGCCATGGTGTGTGCGTGCGAATGGTCTTTTTCCCTTGACTTTAAGAATGGAATGTTCATTTGATTTGCATATCGGACTCTCTCTCTCTAACTCTCTCTCTCATTCTTCTCTTGAGTTTTAAATGATCTCTTCCTTTTTTGGTTCTGTTGTGTCTGTGTGTGTCTAGGCAATGGATGAGCCTTGGGAGTCGTCCATTAAAGAGTACGGTGTAGTTAATGTCACGGGTTTCCGAATCGTGGACCCCACTCGTCGTACCGTCAGGGACTTTCTCAAGAAATGGGCCATGCTTGATGTCGCCAATTTCCCTGGGGCAGGGAGAAACTCTATCTCCGTAAGTTCTTCTTCTTCTTCTTCCTCTCTAGCTCTCTCTTCTTAAATTCTTTTCGGTCATCAAACAAAAACCAAGCAATGTTTACAAGGGATACCGTTCATGTGTAAAATTTAAAACGCTGTCCTTAATACAATATAGTGTAAGGCAATCCGGTTGTCCTTGTGCAAGCAAGGTGTCTACAACTCCGTGCTTGGTCAACCCGGGTTCGAATCTCAGCGATGGCGGACTTTTTCGTCACTTGTCATTAGGTTCAGTACGACGCCAAGAGTCAAATATACTGTACAATGTACGAGGTCCATCATATGGCGTAGTGGTACAGGTGTATAGATCACTCTCGCTGTGCTGGGGTTCAATTCCTCGACCTGCTCTCCCCCGGGTTGCTTTAAAAAGGTTTTTCTCCACTGATTTTTCCTACTACTAGGGTAACTACATAATTAATATGTAAATCCCTAGGCCAAATGGGAAGCAACTCGGAAAAAGACACACGAAATGCACAAGATGTTTCATTCAGCCTCGGCTATGTCAATTAATCACTGGATTTTTATCTAGTAAGTATAAAAGTATGATAAAACGGGTGTCCCAATGGGAATTAACCACCCAAATGCATTTTGGAATCAGAAGGATCTTAACGTACCAGATCCTATATATTGTTGTAAGAATTTATTTTGGGGTGTGAATATTATAGGGATGACAGAGCAAACAGTAAATAACCCGGAAGTCAATTTTACCCGTCCATCAGTCCGACGTCCAAGTCAGTAATCAAAATATTTTATTTAATGAGGAGTTGTTGGCCGAATCCTGACTGGTCATCCATCCATTCACCGGGTCATTAAGAAGGGAAAGACACTAATTAATTAATGACCCGTTTTCCTTCCGGTGTATTTCAAATGACTTTCGTGCCGTTGACCCACAAGGAAACCACTTCGTACGTTAATATAACACGCAAACCCTTGTGTTTAGCATCTGTAGTGTACTTGCCCCTCTTTATTGCATCCATATATCTAGCGTTCGATCCCTCCCGCAGACAATTTATGCTATTTTTTTTATTATTTTACCCGTACTTTTAATTTTTTTTAAATCCACGGATTAATTGACATAGCCGAGGCTGAATGAAACATCTTGTGCATTTCGTCTGTCTTTTTCCGAGTTCCTTCCCATTTGGCCTAGGAATTTACATATTAATTATGTAGTTACCCTAGTGGTAGGAAAAACCAGTGGAGAAAAACCTCTTTAAAGCAACCCTGGAGGGAGAGGAGGTCTGAGGAATTGAAACCAAGCACAGCGAGAGGGATCTGTACACCTGTACCACTACGCCATAGGATAGACCTGTAAACCCGTAGTTTTCAGACTAAAGTTTCTAAGTTTTAATTAAAGAAATGCGCTCCTTGTGAACTGAAGTAAAGTACTGCATGCCACGCATTCACTACATGCTACACGGACGGACGGAAAGTGCATGTGTGTTTAGTGTGTAGTATAATTATTTATTGTGAGGTTTTTGGGGGGTTCTGCTGGTCTATTATCTCCACCACTCACTATTACGACCACTTCAGTAGGACAAAATATTCTCAACATAGTTTACTTTGACCCTTCCCACTCTTTAAAAATTAAAAAACTATGATACAAATATCGACCATTTTGCCAGACAAGGAAATTGGTTCAAGTTTTAGTCACATGTCCAATTTTTTTTTGCACAGGGTGGTTTATAACCATAGCTATAGCTACACGAGAAATATTCATACTTTATATACATACAGTGGAATCTCTATATATCAACCTCCGCTATATCGAACACTTCTCTATACCGACCAGAATGCAAGGAACGCAAGAACTCCGTTTGCATACACTTTTTATTATTCCGCTTTCTGTATATTAAACTTTCTCTATACTGGACACATTTTGGTGCATTTTTCGAGTTCGGTATATAGAGAGTCCACTGTACATATATAAGATTCAGAAAAT
>JAQGCB010001128.1:0-16049 GCA_034698835.1 Protaphorura tricampata | reverse complement strand
GGAACGCAAGAACTCCCTTTGCATACATTTCTTTGTTATTCCACTTTCTGTATATTAAACTTTCTCTTTATTGGACATATTTTGGTGCAATTTTCGAGTTCGGTGTATAGAGAGTCCACTCTATTTTCCAGGTTTCTCTGCATTTTAAATATAGAGAGAGAAAATATTTTCGAGAGAAAATTGATGGTTGAAAATGGGTGGATAGAAACTAAACTACATACATAGTTTTGATGTGAGAGAGAGAGGAAGGACACTCAATCACACTCTCTCTATATTTTATCACAAAAACAGAGGGTTATTTGTGGGATGAGAGTGAGTGTGTGTTTGAAACGATAGGTGGATGGATAGATGGATGAGGCTAATATTCTATTATTTTATATATCCATTCCATACATACATGTACATATTTTGAAGGAATAAATGATGGTCGGAATAACATAGGACAGGACACAAGGACTCTCTCTCTCTTGGTTTTTGACATGATTCGGATTGATTAGTTTTCTGTTCACAGAGTGAGAGACCTGAAAACCGCACTCGCACTCCTACAAAACTGACGGGGGATCATAAATATAAGGAATTACTCACCAAGACTCTCAGAAATGGCAAATGCCATGTGCACAAGTACTGTGCTGTGGTTTATTTACAACAGAGAACAATGCATGCATGGAGGAAGTGACGTCACGTGGTTCAAATCTAAGAATATTTCTATAGAAAGAAAGTAGGAGAGAAAGCAGGGAAAGAAAGAAAGTAAACAAAGACACCACATCTACCTTACAAAAAAAAATTTTTTTTGGGTCAATCTTTTGGCTGCACGAACATTTTTTTGTTAAAATCTATATGTTACAGTGGACTCTTTATATACCGAACTCAAAAAATCCACCCAAATGTGTCCAATAAAGAGAAATATTAATATACAGAAAGTGGAATAACAAAGAAGTATATGGAAAGGGAGTTCTTGCGTTCCTGACATTCTGGTCGATATAGAGAGGTGTACGATATAGGGGAGGTTGATATATAGAGATTCCACTGTAACTTGTACTATATAATTTTTGAAATATTAATGAAGACTACGTCGTAAAATGAGATCCAGAGTTTTTATTTTATTAAACTATAAGTCAAGAAAATATTTTACAATTATTAATTGCACTTGCAATCATTGGATTAAATATAATCCTATGTTAAAATAGACGAAGTAGAAAAAAAATTATCGAATATTTAATTATTATATATACTGGGTGTGGCAAAAGCAACTGTTTTTTTTCGTGTCCGAAACTTCGTCACACCCAGTAGAAATTAGTTAGAGAAATGTAATTACGCAATAGATGCAGTTTGTGAATTGTGACGTGCCGTGACGCAAGACGCAGTTTCGCAAAAAATGACTCAAAATGTATTCTTCTTTTAACCCATAGCTATATGTGCCATATACGGGGAAGACAAGACGATCGATAAATAAACCGCACGTCACAAATCTCACATTTTGTACAACCTGACAAATAAATTGCACAAATGATAAATTGAATTCAATTATTTGAGTGTAAATACTGTAATAAGTACAACAGTGCAGTGGGTCAAGCAAGTTTGAAATTAGAAGGTCTTTAAAAATACCGTTAATGAATAGAAAAGATTTCTAATGAAAAACTTGTTCTAATTTTTTTTAAGTGTTAATTGCATTTGTTTAGTACTTACTGAAAATCGGTCAAGGACGGATCTGGTGGACTTGAATCACCTGCTTCCTCTTTCTTAGAAGGACCCGTGTATTTCTGATAGTATTCTTCCAATATGTTGGTTCCAGGTTGTTTTAAATAATTTGGAATCGTTTCAATAATTTCCATGATTCCTGCTTTCTATATTTGGATTTCTTCACAATTTAAGTAAAAGTAGTTTGAAATCTTTTGAAATACAAATTATTATAGCTCAAGTTTACTAGTTATTTTTGCACTGGTGACTTGCGTTCCAATGTTAGACTGAACGAATTCCAGGTTTGGCATTTGAATGTCATTCAAAGTACAGCGTAGCATGGAATCTACGACGCACGGCTATGGCTAGCATAGCGGCTTGGCCTTCGGAATCCTGAACTACCCGATGTTACAGTGTGTATCATAAACATTGTCCACACTCTCTATTATTTGTCACTAACACATATCTGACTTTAGCATATATTTATATTTGATGATCCACCCTGTATTCTTAGATGATCCTAAGATTCGCAAATTGAGTTTGTGCATTCTGCGATCTGCGGTGAATGGTGCATTTTTGTGCATTGAAAAAACTTGCAGTCGTAGTCGTAGTAGTGCGCAGTAAAATTTCAAAACAAATTGGATTCATTCCGGAAAGAATTTACTGGAAGGAATTTGACTTTCACTATGAAGTTCCCGAAAAACTTTGGCGATGCAGACATCGCGTCTCGCGTGCGGTGCATCTATAAATAATTTTTGGGGATTTTCCAAAAGTATTCCATGTGGATTGGATTGGATTCTTTATTTTATTTTATATTTATTTTCCGAACATTCGCAGTCGCACATTTTTATCAAATTATTTTTTAAAAATCTACACTAAAATATGTATATCTACATATATATTTATGTAATATTTATAAATGTATATATAAAGACATTGAATCGCGACAGGAAGAATTGAACCGGTGTTCAATTATTTTAATTCAGCATCCCAAGCGACAACACCACGCATCACGCCACAAGCCAATTAATATGCCAATCCCCACATGCCCCGCCCACACGAACCTTTAACAGCAAATTCCCCATCACATCATATGGAAAATAAATTCCCTCAAAAAATTTGATTCTTATCTTTTTTAAGAAAAAATTGACTACCTATTGAGTACCAGCTCTCAAAATTTTAATTACCAGCACGTACATTAAATAAGGCCATATGCCATTTTGGGAACATTCAATTTTTTACAAAAAATTCTTGGAGAACACTGTGACGTCATTAATTAATTCCTAATTAATTATAAAATGGTTGTAAATTAAGGAACCCTTTCATTGCTTGTTCGCTTCGGAATAGATCACGAACATATGATTGTCTTTGTTGTAATTATGTAATTGTAGTACGTAATGCAAAAAAATCTATTAAATTGTGAGCAATTCTATTCTCTCTCTCTCGCTTCATCTCTCTTCCTATTTTTTTTAGAAAAAAAAATGGACCCGTCCATGTGTGGAGATCTTCAAAAGTGGTTGTGTGTTTACTGAGCCTTGGCCTTCCTTGCTTGATTTCTTTTAGCCTTCAACCACATTTGATGAATTGTTCGATAGCCCACTCGTGCCAAATAATTTGGGAAAAAGAATACTCCCCAACTGATTCCAAATAACTAAATATACAAGAAAAATATTAAAATTAATTAATATTTTAAATAATTTTAATAATAATTAATTAAATACTTATAAATTTTGGCTTACCATAATTCGATGTGGTGGATAAGCCGCTGTTCGAGTTTGAAGTCCAATGGTTTTCAATGCAACTTGAGTGTATTCGGTGGCAGAGGGCGCTGTGTACGAAGAAATTCGAATTCGACTCATATTAGTGGCCACGTAACCCGGTAGGACGCTCTGGACAATTATTCCTTTGTCCTTGTATTCTGTGACCAAGTCTCGGGTCAATTTATCCATGTAGGCCTAAAAAATCATACACATACAAATTAAATTTGACCAAAAATCTATAATTTAGAAAAAACTGTAAGCAAGCGCCATCTATGTACGAAAAATGAAATTATTATGACTGACCTTTGAAGCACCATAAACACACATCAATGGCGTGGGAGCAACGGCCCCCAAAGATGCCATATTGACGACGACCCCCTTCCTCCTCTCCACCATTTGTGGCATGACTAATCTCATCATCATAGTCACAGACATAATGTTACAATTAATCATGTCTTGACACAATTTGTCACCATTCGGCATGTCCAAATAATACTCTGGGTATGGATAAGCCATCCCAACATTATTAATCAAAATCCCAATTTCAAGTCCTTCAATCTCTTTACGAATTTGTTCATAAATTTCAACCCCAGCACAGAAATCAATCGAAATCACTCTTGTCTTCACTTTGTGTTCATCCTCTACAAATTTTTAAAAAAATATTAGAAAAATTTCGAAGATTTTTTAATTTTTTTTTGCAACTCACCGATTTCTTTTGCAACCCTCGTTAATTTGTCAATGGACCGACTAATCAATATAATGTCTATTCCTAGACGGGCAAGCTGAAATAAATTAGAATAAAATTTATGTTAATTTATTCATTAAAAAAATAAGACAGCAATAAAAAATGTACCTCTTCAGCATAAGCTTTCCCAATCCCATCCGTGGCACCGGTAACGACTGTGAATTACAAGAAGAAGATTTTTTTATAAACAAAATGTAATCACTCAAAGTAAAATATTTTCACACGAAAAGTCACAAAAAATACAAGCTGGTCCACTATAATAATGACTGTGGTGAACTTTGCGCTGCGCTAAGTTGGAAGTTGGAATTAAGGCCAAAGTCTAGTGAAGTGCATTGTTCCGGTGCCCATGCCCAGTTAATGAACACCGTGAGAATTTTTAACTGTCAGACGAATAATTAAACAATAAAAATTACAAACCGGCTCATTTCCACAAACAATAACGACAATTTGAGTGTAAATGATGTGTTAAACCTTGAACCGGCATTCCAATTCCATATCGGATATCGGACTTACTGTCCGACTTGATTTACGAAAGTTTTTTTTTAAATATTGAGATATACATTTTAAAAAGAACTATGAGATAAAAATAAAGCATAGACGACAGATAATGAAATGGCACTAGCTACTTTACTTTAAATTTTTTATCTCGTCTCAATCGAAGCACGAATGCGAAAGAATCAGATTATTTTGTCATGCGCGTGCGACGATGAACTGAAATTGTTAGCAAGACTTTCTTTAAAATGTATATCTTATGTTTAGTCGGTAACTCTGAATTGAATTTAATTCCTATAGTTAAATATTTAATTTAGTTATTTAAATTCACGCTTTGTCATTTCAACGAATCCACATAGACTTTTTCTCAGAATTGATATGAAAGAGGTGACACTTCTCTGGACGTTGCATTGCAATGCATTTAAGATCCATTGGTACAATAGATTAAGAGGTCAAACGAATAGGGTAGGAATAGGAATTGAACTCGGGATTCCACGGAATAGGTAAGTTAAGCAAGCATCCTGCACATTGCAACGGATGAACTGACGGAAATGTCAAAATTAATTAATATTTGAAGTATTTATGCTATGCAGTTTTAGATTAGCGTGAGAATGTACATAAAATATACATTTTCCTTGTCATTCATGGACGAGGGAGCAAAGCCTTAATAATTTATCAGTTTACGCTTCAAATTCCTTGAGATTTTGAAGTTTATGGAAAGTTTGGCTATAAAAATGCATGGCGTGTACCTTTATGATCATGATAATGATTAAGTAATCGCAAAAGTTTCGGACAATTACTTCGAAGGTTGAAAACGAATGGCATTGTAGAAAATATTTAATGTCAAAGCCACGGTCATTTCATTGCGCACTTTCCACTTTTGCCCAAAAAACCATGTGAAATGTCCAATTGTATTGTGACATGCATTTTCAGCAGTGCATTTATTTTAAGTCCTTTCGTGTACAGACAGCAAAAAATATATCTGTAATTTGTGCATTCTAAAACGGAATGATGAAGCGGAAAGTCATCTTAATTCTCAGTCTCATCTCTCATATTAATGGGATTCCCAAAAGTAACCTTGGATTTATACATAAGAGTCACTGCGTAACTAATTTGCATTTTGCATAAATAGGTGTGGAGGGATTAACTACCCCAATGTACGTACATATAATCCTGTCACTTCTTCAGAAAAATTAAATCATACATTCATGTGTAAATTCGGAAATCCCAGAGTTTACTATTTGGACCCTCGCGTAGTTAGCATATCCGGATTGCTTGCGAGCACAATTCGAATATCCTTAAGTTCTATTAAAAGAGATGTCCGATTTAGGGAGTGTTTTATAATAGCATCGAACAATTATCTTTTCAATCTTTTGAAAAAGTACGTACTTAAGGGATTAGCAAGTATTTTTAATCTACACACATGTATTCAAAGCAATAAGGGTGTTGGACTTAAGTTAAGGGTCCTTCAGGACAGACAAATTTCCCTACAAATGTGAAAGTGTCCTTCACGCTTTTCTGCCATGCCTTAACACGCGTGTACATTAAAATCTTAATAATGAGACGAATGACGAAAAAAAAAGTGAAACTACTCACTTGCCCACCGTCCCATTTTTTTGAGGTCCGTATTTAGACCCAAAGCTTGGCCCAACCACGTGTTGTAAATGACGTACAATAATTCCACACCAAAATAAAGAATGATGAAAGTTGTGATGGCGAGACCAGCCCATTCCAGGGAATTTAGTCCACAGAATGTGAAGGCCTTGATTGCGGCCCCCCATGCCAACATCATGGTGATGGCCTCAAAAAACCTGGACGCTGTACAACACCACAAATGTCTACGGCCTAAAAATTAGTGGTATCCAAATCCAATATTTTTTTTAAAGATGGCCGTCCGTCACTTGATTACAAAATAATTGAGAGAGAAAATTTTGAAAGCTGGTTTCACATAGTAGTGGTTGTTGTACTGGTACTGTTAGTGTGTTGAATGAAAACGGATGACGACTGACTGTACATTTGAGACATTTACATTAGAATGATTGGGAAGTCCATAAGAGAAAGGGTTGGTTTGGTTGGATGCATGGATGGATGATTACTAAATACCCTAGGGCCATTTATCCCTCACCCAAAAATTCTATTCAACTATTTAGACATAACACATAGACAGGCATGTATACTGTACAGGTGTGTAGACACCTATAATCTTAAAGATATTCGTCAGGGAAAATTTTTATGCGTATGTATTACGTATACGTATACGTACGTACGTAAGATTTTTTCCCCTTAAAATTCCATTATTGTCTACGAGTCTCTATTGTATTTGGATTGTCTCCCAGTCCATGCATTCCATTGTTGTACGTGTAAATACGTTCATACGTAAGAGAAGAAAATGTGAGCATAGGGTTGTGCATGTGATGTACCGTATTGTACCGAATACAGGACTCTATTTGGTATAATACGGTATACTGTGATGTTTGTTAAGTTGGAACTTGATTGTGAACCACCCTATTATGGTTCTCCTTAATATAATATTTGGCAAACGGGGGCCACCATTTTTGACATTATGATGAAATTAACTACCAAGTGCATTTTTGGTTCCATAAGGAGAAATTTCCGCATCCATGCATAATTAGCGAATTATAGGATGCACACTTGACTAAATTTCTTTTAGCTAATAAGTATTAACGTGTTTATTGCACAAAATCAGCAAATTTTTTGACCAGGCAGGCAGGAAGACTCTCCTTTAAGTAAATTTCATTAGATCTCATTTGAATAAATTGAATTTGGCCTGTTAAAATTATACTTGCGCCTTCTAGAGGTCACGAAACGTCATTCCCCACGGCATTTAATGTAAGGTAAGCAAACAGCTACCACATTCGGACGGAGAGGGAGCATTCTTAAAATGTAAAAAATTGTAACAAAATACCAAGTATGCCTTATGCATGACATAAATGACACCCCTTGAGCTATTTGTGCCTTGGCAATGGGTTGTGCCCGTTGTGCGTTTATTCATGAATGAATGAGAAATAAAATAAATGATAATAGTATAAAATACTATCTCAAGTTCTCAAGCGTTTGCTTATGTTGTCAATGTTGTGGAAATGATGTGTCGTGTCAGTCGAGTCCTGTCCTGTCCTGTCCAAGTAGGCAATGAGGTCGTTCTCTCATCATGTGTATTTTATGTACACGCCAAGCTAAATGCCAAAGCGTCTTCGTCGCACTTTAGCTTTAGCTGTATGTAATCGTAATCGTCTGATGAAAGAGTTCCATTTCGCATGTACTTGTGTGTAAAGTGATAGTGATAGTACTTGTGACTCGTAATTTTAATAGAATGAAGAAATAATGACAACAGCTAATTCCATGTTTGTAATATTATTATGTGCATGCAATGGGAGCAGGGAAGAAATTGACGCAATGATTAGCTAATCTATTAACTAAATCCTCAATTCACAAAAATCAAATCAAATCAAGCTGCTGCTAGTGCTTCTGTATGGTCCTCTTCCTCTATTGAAATTTATACCACTTTTTATGTCACTGCCAGAGAACCGCTATACTATTGGGCCACCCTATATCCAACAACTAATAGTGGTAGTCCAGCTATTAGAGTTGGAGTCCAAAACATGTATTGTCCAATAAAAACCAATAAAAATGGATGATGACGTAGGATTGAGTATTTTTCCACCTTAAAAACAAGTATTAAATTATACATTACCGTCTTACGTCGCCAAATTACTCTAACTTAAATAAATTAATAAAAATGACAATAATGTTTCATGTTGGAAGGATAGAAATTGACACGCAAGAGAGCCCATGGATTTTATTATGTGTTGTATAATAATTTAATACTTCCAGTCGTTCCAGTCCATCGAATTCTTCAAAAAAATCTCAGCTCAGTAACTTTTTTTTTTATAAAATAGTGAGCCAATTGAAGTGCTGTTAATTGACTACCTCTGCGAGAAATACACTGTGAAATTTGTTCATTCCATTTGATGCTTGCATTTTTTAAAAAGTAAAAATGGACATATATTTATCATTTTAAAATATATTTTTATTCAACAGCGATTGCCGATTACAAATGTATTGATAATTTAATTATAAATCAAAATTAATGACTGGTAATTATGTATGGCACATTTTAAGACCATTTTAACGGTGCTCATTACTGAAATAACATTGGAGTAATTAATAAAAATAGGAATGCGGGCATTAGTCTCTAGTCAGATGTTCATTTTGAGATTCCTAAAAATTAAATTGGAATAAGTCATGGAATTTGTGACGTGTTTTTAAAATTTAAAAAAAAAATAGTAAGTACTTCATATAAAATTCAAAGTTAATTAAGTAAAATGCAAGTAATTCGTAAATGGAATCGAAATGTGTGAGAAACAACAATTTGAGATTATACATTGGAATTACATACAGAGATTCAATCGTCATTTTGTTCAGGAATTGTGAAGTAATTTGTGGTAAAAGATTTAAAAAAAATTGAAAATTTTTCCAAAAAAACAAGGCAAAAATGAAGGAACACATACCATTAAAATTTAAAATGGATTGTCGTGCAAGAAATGTGTTTAAAATTTTTAAAAATTAAACTGATAGTCAAGTTAACGTAGCACATGCACATATATTAAAATATTTTCGACATTTAGATTCAATTCAGAGTGCAAATTTGCATCGATCCATGACGACAGCCAAGAGTGCCATTCTGACATACATTCCAGCCTCAGCTTGTCTAAAATAAGCAGCCCTTGGGTCAGAGTCAAATTCAGAGCTGATTTCAAATACACGTGGAAGTGGGTGCATCACAATCATTTTCCTTTTTGCCGCAGTCATCAAACGTGGCGTCACTACGAATTGTCCACATGCCTAGGAACAAATTCAAAAATGTTTAGAAGTTTTCTACCAAAAATTTTGATTTTTTTAAAAAAATAGTAAAAACCCACTTTTTCATATTCTGCAGGAGACGAAAATCGTTCAGCTTGAATCCTGGTCATGTAAAGAACATCTGTGTCTGGTAAAACAGCTTCCAAACTTCCATAAAATTTCTGTGAAATTCCTTTGGATTGGACGTATTCAATAATACTGTCCGGCATTTCTAATCCTTTTGGACTCACGTACCGGAGATTCACTTTGTACAGTGTCAAAATTCTAATGTCAAAAACAAATAATAAGATTTTTTTTTAAAATGTCAAAAATTTAAAAAATGTCGAATAATTATAAACACTGACCTAGCCAATGAGTGAACGGTGCGACCATGTTTGAGGTCACCCACCAGAGTGATTGTGAGTCCATTCACTGTTCCAATTTCTTCACGAATCGTAAAAATGTCTAAAAGTGCTTGTGTTGGGTGTTCTCCGGTACCGTCTCCGGCATTAATCACGGGCTTACGACATTTATTGGCTGCACGCTGTGTATAAAAAATTTAAGAGAAATTTAGAATGGCGTCCAAAAAACAAAATGGCGGATGATATCGATTTCACTCAAAAAATTCCGTCTTACTGTAACTGCTCCAGGCTCAGGATGTCTCATGACGACGACGTCACTGTACCCACTCATTACTTGAACAGAATCTGTGAGAAAAGTGAAGCCTCTGTTGTAATATTGGTCAATTCTTTTTACAATTAGTAGCCTCGGCCACTATTAAATATTTCTTAAACTTTACCTTCCAAAGTTTCTCCTTTTTTGACGGAAGAACTGACTTCATCCATATAAATGACTCGAGCACCCAATCTTTGTGCTGCGGCTGCAAAACTACAAGATGTCCTAGTACTCGCTTCATAGAAAATGGACGCCATTATTTTTCCCTGGAGAAAATACAATGCGATTAATACGAGGGACCAGTTTGAGGTCAAAAATTAAAAAAAAGGCCAGGCCAAATACCTTCAAGACATGATCCAAACACCGATCCTTGTGAACAGCAATGCGGAATGTTTGTGCCAAATTGAAGATGGCGTGCAATTGGGCCTTCGTGAACATATCTACTTTCAAAACATGGCGTCCGACCAAGGACTTCACGATTTCCAAGTCAGAAATCGTCCCGACAGGAATGCTCGTCATAGGTGCCATCGCAGCCGCCGTCGCCGGTGATGTGAATGGGAGTGGAACATACGGTTGATGTTCATGACCTACTGGAACGACAGCAGGTCCCAAAGTAGGAGCGCCACCTTGTGCATGAGCATGAGCCAACAAATTAGATGGAGACACACCCAGTCCATTCAACATAGTACTGGATTGGACGGGAGACAAAGAATTGTATCTTGTTCTGGACCGTGGTCTCGCCACTGGACTCATCATTCCTTTCGATTCAAACACATCAGAGTACTCTGAAATAATTATGTGTCAAAATTTTATAAAATTTTTAAAAAATGAAGCCTTTTTTTCAAAAATTTTACCTGAATTATCAAAATCACCATTTCCACAAGCCACCATTAATTCTTTATTGAATTTATTTGGTGAAGGTCCTAGTCCTAAAGCATTTAGATTTTTTCCATCAATGGAACTCGTACTTTCTCTTGGACCACCGATTGACTGGAAAATAAAAAAAATATACATTAAAATTGGAAGAGGTAAATCGACAACAACAAAATTTGGCCATACCTGGATTGGAAAAGCAGACTCTGCCTCCCTAAGGTCAACACCATATCCAGGTGCAACCAACATTTGTCCATCGACGTAAGCGACCTCTCCACGAAGAACAACTCGGCAAACAGCCCCTTTGACTTTTCTCCCTGCAAATGGCGTCCATTTACATTTTGTAAACAATTCATTCTCAGAAATCGTCCATTCTTTCCCCATGTCAACTTCTACGTAAGTATTCGGTTGTTCTGGAAATCCAAAAATGGCTCTGGGATTTGTGTACAAGCGTGCAATCAAATCATCCATTGTCAATTTCCCTTCATTCACGGCAGTCAGAAGGAGTGGAAGTGTTGTTTCAAGTCCAGGGAATCCAGGTGGGGCATTCTCAGACAATTTTTCGGCCATTGTGTGTGGAGCTAAAAGAAAATCAAAATTTTAAAATTATTTTCAAAAAAGTTAACAATGTATAAAAATTTATATTGAACGATTTAACATTCCGACGCCACATACCGTGATCCGATGCAAAACAATCAATGTATTTCATATTTTCCCACAATGCTTTCTGATCATCTGGTGTGGCTAATCTTGGTCTGACCTCTGACATAGTCGGTCCAAGTCGTGTCAAATCCTCTTCCGTCATGAAGAGGTGATGAGGTGTGACCTCACACGTGATTCTAATATTCTACAAAAGAATTTAAGAAATATTGATTAATTTTTCTAAAAAAATTGCATAAGCATCGTTCATAAAAGTTCGAAAATTCCAAAGAGTGTGGTACCTTTTTCTTGGCCGCCTTAATAAGCTCGATTTCCTCACGGAGTGACACGTGACAAATATGGACGGGACGGTAGTTCAAGGCTGCAATCAAAATGGCCGCTGCGCAAGTCTTCCCTTCCGCATGGACACAGAGTGGAACATTGGCTGGCCAACTTTGGAAATGCTACAAAATAAAATAAAATAAAATAAAAAATTGAATATTGTGTTTTTTAATAGAACACCTTGCATGTAATTAATTATCCATACCTGTGACCAAACACTGATATCATTCATTTTGAGGGTCGTGAATGTGTCATTCAAATACAATTTGAGTCCAGCCACAAAGGAAGACAATGTAAAAATATCATTCATGTTCGTCTCAGTTCCCCCCATAAAAAGTGCATAGTCACACCGTGCACCTTTCTTCGCTAACTGTAAATAATATTAAAAATTATGAAACGGCCTTACACTTTGACACTCCCTGTAGTCATATTGTACATGTACATACCTCTTTGACTTTGAGAAGTGATGCCTTATCCGTAACAGATGGATTTGTATTCGGCATGACACACACGGCCGTAAATCCACCGGCGAGGGCAGCAGCTGTCCCAGTAGAAAAGTCTTCCTTGTGATTTCCACCCGGTTCACGCAAATGAACATGGACGTCAATGAGTCCAGGGAGTCGAACAGTATTTCTCGAAGAAATGCAGTCAATGTGTGGTTTTACGAGTGGGGATGAACGACCGATTCTTCTCAATGCCTACAAAACAAGCCAAAAAGTCATGCCTTATCACTCATCAATCTGTCAACATTCTTGTCCCGTACTGTAACGAAGATATTTTCGTTCACGTGAACTTTCTAAGAAATAAAAAAATCAAGGCAAATAGTAAATAGGTGGAGTAGGAGAATGACCGATCGACTCATTCCAAAATAATTCCAGGAAACAATGGGAAGTTAAAGTGCCAGGAATCGAGGTTTAATTATAAACAAAATAATTTTAACGATAACATTTCTGAACTTAAGGCATTTCATTCATTCAATCCCCCAATGCAAATGCACTAGAGTAAAATTAAAATATCAGGGTTCTTTTCTTGTATCAGTTTCACATACACACTCACACAAACTTTTGCCCTTGACCAGATTCTGAACCTGAACAGTCTGTACTGGACTGAAAAATTCGTCAAGAAAATTAACAATATCGTATCGCAGTCATTTCCAAAATTCGTTTCAGATTTTTAAAAAAATTCAAAATAGATTGTGTAATTGTGTTCAGTTGATTTTCAAAATTGGAAGTGAATCATAAATAAATTAAAAAGTGAAAATGTCCATATGTCGATAAAGAAAAATGGAACGAATTAAAAATTATAACAAAAGTTTGCCTGGGAATATAAATAAGGTAATCAATACTTCACACTAGTTCAAAAAATTATCGCAAAAATTTGTAGGAATTTTAATCACCTAATTTTTCCAGATCAAAATGCGACAACTCATATTAGCAGCGGAAGCGACAACCAATATAGGGGGCGGAGTTTGTCTCGTAGGGAACAAACGCTACAAATTTTATCAAGCACGACGGACTACAAGTACGGAAGCGTCAAAATTTGAAATTCAAAATGCACGCCATGTTCTCTCTCATTTTATGACGGAGTATCAGTATGGAGATCAAATTATATTGTGTATAGATGCACACGCCATGTCATCAGCTATGAGCAATCATTTAAGGTACAAAATTAAACAAAAGCAGCAGCCCCTTATCATTTTACTGTACTATGTTTTTCTTTGGTACAATTTTAAGGTACAAAATCATTGACATTCAACACCAAATCGGCTGTGACATTAAAATCAAAGTGAGCAGTAAATTAGAAAAAAATTTCTTTGGGGTTTGTCTCAGAACTGCGAATCATTTGGCCAAGGAAAATCATGAAGGAGCAGAGAAAGAAATGGCAGGAATTAATGCAGAGGTTTATTACTGACTCAATTAAAGAAAATCAAAAATGGACAAAAGATTGGGAAAATGGCAATGATTTTTTGGCAATCAGAATTTTAAATGTAAAAAAAATACTTTATATTTTTGTAAGAAAAACTTAATTGAATTTTAAATCAATGTACAAAAAAAATTCAATAAAATATGACAAAGTACATGTACAAACTTCTATCAAAACAATGTGATTCAAAATGTGCAAATTTTTACCTTAATTGTGTAATAAAAACAATACACACAATCAGCATGTAAATTAAATCATGGCACTCGATCTATTCTGCACTACTTGAGTTGTGTTGCGTCAAATTGTACTCATTCGCGTCATTTAATTAAAATGCATCAAAAATTTTAAGGCTTGCGTCAAATACTCAATTAAAAAATATTTTGGAGAATTAAAGCCGACAGTTTAAATTTGACAGATTTGACCTACCTCAACGAGTAATTTGGCACATTTGACATCTGTGATGAGAGGAACAGAGTAATCCACAGCTAAACGACGTGTTTTATAACCATGAGTTAAAAATGAAGACACACGTCGAGCACCAGCAGTTCTCATTGGCAAGCTGATCACCAAATCAAATTCTTTTCGAGCCAAATAATCTGTGAGATTGATGAGTTCTCCTTGATCTCCATCTTCTGCAATGTTTGCAAATGTCCATTCCACGGATTCAACCTACAGAAATAAAAATACAATACAAATAATTTATACTTGAGTTTAATCCATTTCGAGAGCCAAAGCACTTAAAAAAAAGATACAAAAATCCAGAAATACGTCTGGAATTTATGATCCCAGATTATTCTAAAATCCACGCGCCTGATGGGAAGCAATTGACTAACTAATCCACACTTGAATCATTCGATGTTAATTTTTTTCCAATGAGCGATTTTTTAAAAAAGTCGCTATAAGAAATTCATCAATTAAGCTGTTTTAATGTAAACCTGGGCTAAGCCATGCAGCCAAAGTCATCCCCACATGTCCTTCGGTTAAAAATTCCTTCAATCATATGGACATCGAATCGATAGAAAAAAAAAGATGCATGCAAAAATAGCGAGAATCATGCTAGGTTCAATTATAATTCTATAATCTATCGACACACATTGTTCGGGTTCACTGATTAAATTTTTTACATTGACTGTCAATGCCAGAATGCTACCCATGCGATGACATTCCAAAATAATTCCAAAATCATTATTCAGATTGATGATCAATTTTTCCGTTTCAAGTACGTCAAATGTACAAAGTAGTTCGTTATTCGGACCCATGTAATAAATTATCTGTATCAGTATCATTCGTAGGCAATGGCTCAATGCAAAAGATAAGATAAACTCAAATCGCTTCTGTCTCGTCCTGTCCTTTGTCACAAAAAAATTTTAATTTAGATTTAATTTGTGAGCATAAAGTGTCAGTGTCAGTTCAGTTCAGTGTTATTTCATTTTTGAAAATATTTCTAAAAAAGTTAATTTAAAAAAAAAACAGACACACAATGGGAAATACTTGCCCATCCCCCGGGGGTGGGAGTGGAAGTGGGGGTGAGAGTGACTATGACAAATATTATTCGGACCACCCAGGTGGGAAGAATGGAGAATCTCATCATCATAATCACAAAGACAAAGACAGACATCATCGTCATAAATTAAATAAACAATTGTACAATAATAATAGTGGGGATAATTTGAGGGCTCATCAAATGGATGAATTGATGAGGAAAGCACAAGCCCATAATTTAAAAACTATGAGAGAAGACATTAAAACAGATCTCAATGCTTTTATACTTGACAATTTGCTTCTGTGCGTTCAATTGTTTGACAATTTTGACAAGTGAGTACCTACACATTTTTAATTCATTTACTAGTTAGAAAACTTAGGTTGTTAATACATGCGCCATCTGCCGGGTATCGTTTCGAAAAAAAAAAGAATCCTGCACTGGGATTCGATCCCCCGGCAAAACAAAACTGCCACAACTAATTATTTCGAAATTAAACGAAATAGCGCCAGAAAAATTTATAAAATTTGGACGAAATGCCAGAAAAACTATTTTTTGGCAAAATTAATTTTTGTTCTTCACG
>JAQGCB010001127.1:0-16051 GCA_034698835.1 Protaphorura tricampata | reverse complement strand
ACAAAAACTAAAATAGAAGAGTTAACCAGTTCCGAGTGAATTTCCCCTCGACTTCCCGTTCGCGTGAAAGTTGAAAAGTGCAAACGTCCGTCCAACTAGAGTGAAAAGTTTTGAGCTTTTCATTCTAGCTATTCTGGCCATGCTTGTACGTGTTCGTGGTAAATCATAGAAAATTACCTTAACCCTATCTACTAATACTATACTTTCTCTTTTATTTTAAATGTGGAATCCTAAAAATGTATTCTTAGTGCATATTGGATTAAAGTAGTGATTTACTAAAAGATAGATACCTAGTCTCAACGATTCCAATAAAATTAGGAATCAATAAATTAATCAACTTAGCCATTGATTTGGTCAGAATAGCCGAATTAAATGCTTAAATGAAGCAGTTTTGACATAGTAGAATTCCTCAGTTTTTTCAGTTGCTGTTTTTACGCTCAAAATAATCACTAATGACTTCTGCATTGGTAAAACTCGTGCTAGGGGACACGAGAAGTCAGGGTGAGGTCTGTGTAGTATGTTTCAGCCTTTTCAATGACCGGTGTGGCGTCTTGAAGATCACCAGTTGATTTATGTTATTTTAAGTTAGATGACCTCTGGAGTGAGTCCACATGGGGAGGTCGGCTTCATACGAATAACGCTCTGCTAACAGCTCAGTCCATTTTTTCAGAAATAAAGTCACATTAATAATTTTATTTCCTACTCTCCGTATTTTAGTAAACTATTTGGAATTTTAATTCAGACATTTTAGTCAATTTCAATAGAGCCGTTTGAATGGTAACCACTGTATTTTTTATTGCAAGGGTGGCATGGACTTGCAGAAAGTGAAAAGCCTCAAATGCCCTCAAGGCTTTAGCTGTGATAGCTGACACTTCAATTGGTTTACTTTGTACAAACGTAGTAGAAGGAGATGACTGAACATGACGGGACTTTGTTGTCTTTATTCTACATACATACACAGATTTTAGTTTTTACTTGTCCTTTCGCACCAACTGTCTTTTTGTCATCACTCGGCCCAATTTTATTGTACTTGTGTGATGTTTGTTATTTGCTTTTTCGGTGGCATGAATCACATATTATTTATAACAGGGAATCCTGGCTGAGTTGTTTGTCAAAAGCCCTTTTTTCTATATAGTGTGTGTACTGACTTAGCTTTGTCATTCGTCCGTGTGCTTTTAACGCCTGGAGAAAAAAGAACCCAACGAAATGAAGCCTTTGAGAAGTGATGAAAATGTTCAGCCAACCACTGTCACAGTCAAATATTATTTCTTCTTTGTAAATGCCCTAGGACTTTGGCACAGCAAGTAAGTTGATCTTTGCGGGTAGATCATGATCCTTTCAAGTCAGACAATTTACAATACACTGCACTCTCACTCCAGTAAAAGGACAGGAGTGAGAGAAAGAATCAAATTGGACTGAACTGACAGAAAGAGTTCTTCAAAGGGTATCTTAATTACAAATTAATACTTTCTCCTGCTAGCCTTCCGGTCTGATTTCTCACACGGACAAACATTTTAGTAAAACAGTGGTCTAGTTCCCTGCCCTCGGAGAGGGTGTTTTAGACAACTCGGCGCGGGCGATTTTTCTAAGGGGGTTTTCCCTCCAAACTAGGCAAAATTAGTCCAAATAGAAGTTGTCTTGCAGTAAAGTTGTATTAAACCATGATTTTTAAGTTCAACTAGTATAGTCAGGATGGATTGACATGAAATCATGATTAGAACTTAGAAGTTTTTGAGGGAATAGAAGAGCGTGACGAGATTGACACGACATGACAGCTAAAGTCTGTCTCCCTGCTGCCTTTTCATTTCATAAACTGAGGTTTCCCTTCCTACCCCAACTTTCTAATTCTCATATAGGTAGTATTGTGTGAAAGCTTATAGACTAAATTGTGCATTAGAACCATTCATTCATTCATTTTCCTTAACTGCTCATCCGGACACAAAATAAGTACACCCTATTATTAAAACCATTTCCAACGATTTGGTATGAATGTGGGAGGAACTTTATATTGCAGGTTGATATCAGATATTAAATACTCCGAGTCGCATTACGCGTAAGTAAATATAGCGTGGTAAATGTAATGCCTAAAGCTAAAAATACGTTATTCGACATTCACCGTATGGAATGGTCAAGCAATGCTGTGTATTTCTCGTGGAAGAAGTCAATAGACAACACCTATTTGGCCTAGGACTTAATATTTGGATAGACGAGTAGTGCGAAAAATACTTAAGAAACATAATTCATCCCATGTCTTATAAAACCCCGTCTGCAAGGCCAAGGAATAGAACCCCACTACGGTGAAATGCCAAGAGCATACCCGTACCACTATGCTGAGGCTCCCGCTTGCTTTGGCAGAAATCTTCATGCATAGACTCGATTATGAGTAAAAGTTCCAAGTATATTAGCGTTTCTATCCGAAGGAAATGCCTGATATGAGATATCACTCCATTTTAATGGATGTTTTGTTTGAGTGCTTCTAAAATTGTGAGGAGGAATAGTTTGAGTTGAAACATAGTGGGGGAACGGGAAGGAATAACAACACACAGGGAAAGTCAAGGAAAGAAGAAAATCAACTCCCTTGAAATCTTTGGAGTTACTGGCGTGGAAGAACTTTCTCACCAAAAAAGATGCACCAGACCATGAAAGCAATCTCGTTCCCCACTTTGAAATTACATGAAGCTAATAATGTTTCAAGATTATTTTCATACAAGTAATAATGGTGGGCGGGTCTTGAATACATAAAGAAAATAATAATTAACTACTAACGTCATACCGAGTGGAGGTTCATTTAAACAAGTTTCACGGTACTTGAGTTTGTCCATACTACTAGGGGTGCCTCACTGTATTTTAACAAAAATATTATAAGGACTGTCTCACTCTTACTTGAAGTTATGTATGAAAAATATTCTACAACCTCGTAAATAGACGACAAAATCTGTCCATCTCCACGAATTTGACGAAATAGAATTTAGGAAGCAGTAAAAAGCAATCAGAATTGGAGATAAATCAGTTTAGAACTCTATTACTAAGAATGTAGTTTGTTTTTATGAGCCACGGGAGTGAAATGAAATGATTGGAACACTCACTCCTTACAGTCCCATTCCTCTTCATACGATAGAGAACGGCGTACACACAGTGCAGGGTAATTCACGAAGGAAAACATATTCGTAGAGTTGTAAGTCGTAACTATAACTTTCCCCGAATCAAATGGAAGGTGGCTGAAAGTGGAAGTGACTTTATGCTTAAGGTTGGCGGAGATCCGACGAGTGTCAGTTCTAGGATTTTTTTTCGATTGGGCCGAAAGGCCATGCCTCTAGTTCGATTTAGGTGTCTGAAATAAATTTGACCCCCCGTTCTACTGGTACTCTCAAAATCTGAAGGTCTGATCGATTACATTTACAAATTTCTGTCAAGTCTGTGCATATTTTGGAACTAGTTAACTACAAGAAGATATCTTGAGACCTGGGCCAAGGGCCATGGTCTAAGAACCGAGACTGGACGAGACTGACTCTACATGGTAAGGATTCACTTGGAAGAGCGAGTGAAAATCGGTAATAAATTCAGAGGCGGATGAAGTTAGTAACCACACGGAAGGAAATGAACCAACCCTCTGCCGCTTTTCCAGTAACTCCACAAATGTGAAAGGAAATGTTCCTTTATTACATTACAGCAAGGGCTTTCCATTCCTAAATTTGTAACGGGTCGAGGATGAAGATTTGCCAAAACGAAATAACTTCAATCTAAAACACATCCACCCATCTAATTTTTACAATGTCAAGGAAGGGATATACCGAATACCGACTCACCGCCTTGTCCTTGTATAGTAAATTGCACTGTAATAGCTTTCCCACGTGCGAACGTTTCCACAGGAAATGGGTTTAGATTTTACATTGAACTTTTATTCAATGTTTGTCAAAATATATTTTTCTACTACAGGATGTACACACTCAGGATATTCAGTAATTGATTTTTGATTATTTTTATCAGCAAATCATCAAGAAATCGTCTGACGGTTGGAATTAACCAATAAGGACTCAAATTAGTCACAGCTATAGTATTCGACTATTCGATTTCAAATATGTACACTGATTTTTGAACACGTAATCTCTAGATTGATTTTTGAATATCAACTATATTTGTGTGTGATAAAAACGTTGTACTTACTTTGAGTCTGACTGGATGGATGAGCAGCTCCCCATGCACTCTTGTAAGCAGGATCTGTACATACAAAAGAATAAAAGGTCAGATCTTTTTCATAAATACTATTGTATTGCACTACGAATTAATTTAACTAACACGAAATTATTTTATGCACATTGTATTTACCACACCTGCTAGTAACATTGAGAAATTTGTCAAGGACCCTGTCCTTGCAAAGTACTCCGATGATGTTTTTATATCAAGCATTATTTCCTGGATTTCTGATTAACGTATTTGGCAAAATTTACAAACTATCACGGACTAATTTTTTATTTTTATATTGAGGAATATTTGATGAACTATCACCCAGTTGAAATGATTAATCGTTCGTTTTGAGAATTCATGGTGGTTTTCCCATGTGTTTAGTAAAATATTAACACTCTTGTAAATTTTTTGACGACCAAAGTGACACTGGTAGTGATCAATTCAAAAATGTAAGTGTGAATGAGATTTGCATACAGATGAGACTGAGGGTAGTCACGGAAGGATTCACTTGAACCAAATCCCGACCGATCCGACCTCACTGACTGATGAAGGTGTAAATTGACGGTTTCGGAAAAATTACTGAGATTGAAGTGAGGAAGAAGGTTGTATGAAGTTAATAAATGGTAGGATATGTATTGGGAATGAAATTTTTTTTCTAGCCTTGGCATGTCATGCCATGTGTATGTGTATGTGTGGTATATGTCCAGAGAGTTAGAAAGTGGAAGGTAGGTGGGTTTGAGTTGACGGGATGGTGAAACTCCAGTGAAAGCAAGGATGGGAGTGTCAAGAGGACCGGAAAAACCAATGGAACCCGGGAAAGTGCTCGGCAAACCCTCCTTTCTCTGGCGACGAGGAAAGAGATTTTCGAGTCGACAAGTCCGGGGTATTCGGGAGCGGATGCAGTCCGGAACTGGATAACGGCAACCCATATATCCGTTAAGGAAGGAAGCTCAAAAGGGAATCGGACGCCCGAGTTCTACCCCGAAACACGATAAGTCACAAAACACGTCCAAATGACCACACTCTCTTTCTCAATTACTCTCACTCTCTGTCGCCTCTTCCAATTCCAATATCCCTTTCAATTCACTCAAACGTGAACAATTAATGCATAGAAAATATATTCTCACACCTTCTCTCAAATTTATACAAATTCAAAGGAAATGACATTGTTAAGCCTATAATACTTCAATAGTTATATCCAATTATTTATAATCTCCGGTGAGCTTGATCAAACATCCGTATATTATTCAAAATAGTACATCTACATGAGTACAACTTTCTTATTCCCTAGGATTGTCTACCATGTAGGTTGAACAACCAGTTGAGAAATTCTCGAATGAAAGTTTAACACATCTTAAAAAACTACAAAGGATTTCAAGTTCCTACTGGAATTCATTTAAAGACGATTTAACTCAATTACTCGCCTTAACAAGGTATTTTAAATAAAATCTGCGATGCTATTTAGATTGTCTGTGCAATATTTTATTCCGTCTTTCTTATCTTTACTGTTTGAATATTGGTTCGAGTATTGATAAATTACTAGTGTTTAATTGGAAAAACAAGCACGATCGGAATTATGGTATCCGCAGGTGAATCAATGTGACTAATAGTAATATTGTTGTGGGGGGTATTCTTAATTGCACTGATCTCAAATAAAACAAAACATGCAAACCATAATGACACTCAAAATTTGTAATGGTAAGTTTGTAGAGATTCGCAACTCCAGTGGATATTTTGAAATCTGGAAAATGTCTACTGAAAATTATTTTTTTTTAAATCCGTTCATGCGAAGGAAGACAAGCTTACGATATATAAAATAACATAATAGCATTTGAGGAGTGGGTTGGAGGCTCGCAAACCTATATATGAGATTATTGCCATTTATATTCACTACAGTAATAATTATTTGAATGGGCACGCGTACAACGGGAACAACAATATTGCTCACTTCAACTCACACGAATAGAAGATAGAAGAGTACAAATGATGAATGATCTGAGTCAATTTTGGGAACCCGGTTGGGTTCACGGGAACGAACATGTTCAAAATCATAACGAGGACAGTAAGCGAGGATCATACTCACGTTCCAAAGTCTCGTTCTGTATTCTACCATTGCAGTAATTGTAAGAGCAAGAGCCTTACATGAATGAACTGATTCAGTCCGTCCGTACGTACGAGTATAGTAGATCTGAAACGCACGCATTATTACTACAAATCCTTTAACTTTTTGGGTGGTACGGGAAAAATATAAAGGCAAATGTCAATGGTTCCCCTGGTCCTATGTTCCATGTCATGTCCACGAGTCAAAATAAAATCCCGTTTGTCCAAAATGAAAATGATACATGATATATTATTGGAATAGTAGAGTGTATAGTGCGTAGTGTGTCCTTCCAAACCCTAGTTTTCAAAAAGAAGGGTGGGCCAGGGTGGCGGCAGGTTGAATCGGTGTTAATGTGGATAATCCTGCATAATGGATGGAGGTCAATGATAGCTTAGGTCTCAACAGCGGGGCTCCTTCATGGAAATGAACATGAAGTTCGGAATACACGTGAGAGTCGCGTGTCACCCAGATTTCATTAGATCACTATTGTCCTTCATACTATACGACGACGCAACGACGGCGACTCATTTTTATCTCTCTTCTTGTTCGATAAGTTCAAAGTAACCAAAGAGAAAAAAAACGTAGTAACCTAACATAGTAGTGTAACAACGTAGTAATCTTCGTTTTAACTATTGAATCTATTTCATGCGTGTGAACTTTTCTCTCAATTTTTTCCCTTATCTTTTTACCAAGGAGGTACGCGTCATAAAAAATGTCGTACTAAACTTAGTTTCCTCGAATGACTTTTATTTTTGACTGCGGAATTTTTTTTATAAACCTTAAACTGAATTTTAGGTAACAATCTTAAATTTGATTGAAAGGAATAAAGTTGGTTCGTTCACAGCACAGCACCCAACTACTATTCAAGGAGAAAAATATTATATACATAGTATTGGGTTCGGTCGATCTGATTCCGACAAGAAGGAAAAACTCTACAGAGTCTTTACGTACGTAGTATTCGCTTGGTGGTGGTCTAAGCTAAGAAACGTTCTTGGAAATTTTATGATTGTGTCGCATGCGATGTACTGTAGTAATGTAATGGTGGTAATAAGAAAAAAAGCTGAAGTGTTTTTTTTTGGGGCAAAACGTAATTTCTTTTGGGTGCTGAGTTGTGATTCTCTGTATGATCAAGGAAGCTAAGCCACGCGAGCAAAGTGAAAGCATAAGGGCCGAAGGAAGAGAGAAAAGAGAGAGAGAGAGAGAGAGAGAAGACTACCCAGGAATGAATGAGTCGAAACCGGAAGTGTCCCTATGGGAACCAAAAGGAGTAAGAGGATCGATTTTTGCCGCAGCAAAGTAAAAGTAAAGCAACCAAAACCAAGAGTTCAACTTCGCACTCAAACCATCACAAGTACATCAGCTTTTATATGAACGTATACGTATAGTGTGGACTAGTCGGCCCAATTCATCCCTATAGCAGTATGTAGTAGTATAGTGTCTTCAGAGAAAAAGTTTTATTGTATTTAACTAAGACGTCCGTCCCAAGACTGACTTAAGATTTCGTACTATCCGTAAAATAAAAGTACTCTCGTTAATAAGGCATGCTCAAACATGTACGCATTTTTCTTGGGGAATGAGTTGGCTTTCTGCATGGCTTAATGAACACTGTATATCATTTCTCCGTATTTTTGCTAGGCAAAGCAATGATGACTGAATCTTGAATTATACTCGTGTGACAGTCATCGGAATCTGTTCATCGATATATTTTTTTTTTGTCGTTCGACGTCAGGAGAGCGGCGGGAACGGGAAAGATAAAAATATTAAAAACAGGAAATGAGGAAGTGAGTGATAGATGGGAATAGAGTCGGAGTGAAATGTGTGTGTAGTTTTTGAGCGGAAGACGGAGAGGATATAAAGGAAAAAGGGAAATAGAGGGACAAGTCTCTCTTTTCCTCTCCAGCGTCCGTTCGGGAAGAGAAAATTTCCTGAACTACTTTCCTTTTCTCCTTTCTCTCATTATGTGAGTGAGACTGGGACGAAATTACGTCAATCAAGCCTCTATTCACTTCAACTGATCGCCACATTTGAGGACATGTCTCGCCTTCCATACAATTCCATTTCTTTTCCTTTTTTTGCATCAATCACGCATTTCTTTTCTCCCCTTTCAATGTTTTTAATCATCATTCCGTTAATTTATCCTGACTTTCTTTTGATGTCCTACGCAATCTTTTCGTGGGTAGAATAAATTGAGCATTTTCATCTTTTCTTTGGATGACATTCATTCTTATACTTTTTCGGGACGTTACGATTCGACTATTACTGTATAGTTTCCCATTAGACCAACATGCGAAACATTTATAACAATCAGCAGCACTATCGTCTCAAGTTTCTGTCTCCAAAAATGGCAAAAATTCAAAATAATTCTGAAAAATGACTGAAGCTGAATCGTTAGAGGAGATTAGTGACCACGAAATTTCCTCTGAATAGACGCTGGTTTCTTGGACTTGGAATTGTACTGCGTTAGGTCAGTTAATTCGCGCTCCCATTCTTATGACAAATTGACCTTAACGGTACTTTTCGTGCCTTATTAGTAAAACTTGAACTTTTCTGACTTCCACTTACGGTAGTTCTTCTTCTAACTGAAAAAATCACTTCGAAAGATAGTAGCTGTAGGCAAAATATCCATACAAGTGAAGTGAGTCACCTCAAAGGGGAACGTTTAGTACGCTTTCATTAGATAATAATTAAAACCAAATCATCACGGTTTCTTAACTTTACAAAAAAAATCTTTCAAGGAAGAGTATGGAGTGTTTGAATTGAACTAAACTTGCTTCGAGGTTGGGCTCAAATAAAGACTCTTGAACAACTCCAACTTTTGTGCCTTAAGTCAAATTCTTCTTCTTGCTACTAATTAGTAGCTTCACAGCATCGGAAAAGTAATTAGTTTCCTTGTGTTAGTATTATACTAACAGATGGATTTTGTGAAGCAATGTCTAATTGGGAACATACTGTTTTGTCATTCTAAATTAATTAACAAAATGAAACTCAAGCTAGGCCGCCAGCCCGGCATATGGGGAAAATAAAGTTAGACTTAAGGCAACAGCAGTAGAGACAGACGCGTGTCTCGAAAACTGACCGTCAGAACTCAGAAATACTAGCAAAACTTTTACTTTTTAGACTCTACGCAGTATTCGTACTGTAGACTGAACTTCTGTAAGCAGAAATTTGTAATAGGAAGCTGCCCCTTCCACTTCGCTACAGTAAGATCTGTATTCCCAGAGACAGCCTAGTTGTTTTAAACAGGTTTTTCGCCCGTGGTGTATTTTACCCCATCACGGCTAAACTATTCCCTAAGAATACGACAAGCATTTTCATTCAAGTAAAATCGCTAATACAAAGACACATAGTCATATTTATGGGAATGTCTTTCAAAATCGGTGAATACGTGCGTATGTGTAATTGCATGTATCGAAAGACGAAGAATAAAGATTCAGATTCTTGACAAAAGTCAAACTTTCCAAAGGGAGACACGCACGAGGCAGTGAAATGGTTCATATGTGTATTTTCCATTGCTCATTTCTGCTCGAGGGAGCACATCATTCGTCGTTATCCATAACATTGAGTGATCACATATTGCAACGCCTTCTCCCTTTCGCCCACTACTCTCGTTTTCTCTATTCCATACTTTCTTTTGTTGAACTCATCATCATGTACGTACGTAGTAAAGTGTAAAAGACCCATTACGTTACTACACATGTATGTATTCATATTCATTCAAATGCTAAAAAATATTGGCCTAAAAAGATTTCTAAGAAGAGAAAACTAAGATGGTAAATCTTCAATCTCAAATAATTTCTTTTGAGGTTTCTTGGTAATTTCCAGAGCATCAAATGACCAGTTTCCTTACTAATCAAATTATACTCGATTAAACACACAAAGATAGATGTTTTTCTCTGAAAAAAAATAATAAATTTATAATATTTATAGTATATTGAATAGAAAATCCTTGACAAAATTATCCATAATTCGGAACACCGCAACGGCCGGCTCACTCAGAAGTCTTTGAACCACTACTACATAATATACTACGGAAATTAGTAGAAGTGTATATGTATATGTGCCATGGGGACATGAACGGGACGGGGACTATGATTATTGGGTATGACGAATTATTTAATAACTCGCTGTCGTTCCGAACACAAAATACAATTGTCGTATGAGCTTGAGCACGCATACTTTGAAAAGCGTATTCATATGTAGTATGTTAAGAATTACCGCTACCGTTCCTATCAGGTTGCGGTTAAATATTCCCTCCCTAAAATTCTCCAGAGGGAAAAAAGATGGCAATCGTAATGAATTAGTATAATTAATATTTCATGTTAATCAAAAGTCTACTTCCTTGAGTTGTCTCGGAACACGAAACCCACGGCCAAGTACCTACATGACAGTTGACATGTGGAAAAAATGTTGATAATGGATGTACGGTTAGAAACTAATGTTTAGTTCCTCAAGCCACGTCGTATGAAAGTACTACAACTTTACATAAAGAACAACAGAAATTCTTAGTGATGATGATGAATTAAAATTATCTATCTCAAAATGTGTCAGTACAACTCACATTACCCCACCTATATACACGCGTCCTCGGGCACAGCCAGAATTTTACCAGATTGATTGAAAAATACTAAAGTTTACACGCAACTCAATTTACATAATATTTTCTGGAGTGTGGGAGCGAAGTAACAATATCTAACTTCAGGATCACCGACACTCACTCATTCATTCCGTCATTTGATATTGACTTCACAATAAGGTACAATTTTGGAATATTATTATTATTATACAGTTGAACCCGTAATAATAATAATGTAATACTTACAGGTCTCATTTCAACTTCATCACACGGTACGGAACCGCATAGCCAACCGAACCATAGGGTGACTAACGATTCAGACTACTACAGAGTCAGAAGAGGGGAATGAATTTTGATCTTGATGGAGGGTAACAATTGCAATGCAATTCCATTCAGAAGTTTGAAGTAGGATTTGTAAGCGTATAGTACGGTAGAAGTCAAAGTCAAGTGTGGGATATCAATTGCATGAGAACCACCGCTATCCCACGATGAAACCTTCTAATACTCAAACTGGACAAATGAACATTACAATTACATATATATGTGAGGGTTCGCGTGCCATCTGAAATTATACGTGAGTCAATTTGAGCTTGAGCTGACCCGTCAACTATTGTACAGTAGAACTCTGACTTTTTTTTAGACATGGATGCATTGCGAACTGTTTAGCTCATATCTCGGCTTGGGAATCCACTCTCGTTGTGTTAAACTAAATTGTAATGATCGGAAATCATCGATTGTCACTTACAGTATATGAAATGACCTTGGCGAATTAATTCGGTATTCTGAATCGGATCAATTTTGCGTGTCAGAAGTCAGAACGGAAATCTGCACAAGTCCTGTATCTCATAAAATGTATGTTATATCATTGCGGGTTAATTAAGTACTTACTCGTTTTTTCATTATTGTGATGATTGTGACATGCATTCACGTACATGGCGGTATTACCAATGATTAATTTACACTCCGGACACACTACCCATGTTTATTTTGTTCCCCCAGCTCCCAAGTCATTCGTACTGGTTACGTTAGTTAGTAGAGTTAGAACAAAAGTCTGCATTGTCTAGCTATTATGTGGGTAAAGTACCCGCGAACCCGTTATACGTTATCACGAAGGCACAGAGACCGAAAGCCGTCCCGTCATTCCCGATCCCGGGTTATACAGGGATACAAAGTCCGTGCAATCTAACGACAGAGGAGGGAAACTTCAACTCCCGATTTATTTCCGGGCTTCTTTTTCCTTTTCCTTCCGATGCCCGGGCGAGCTTTCACTCTTGTAGATGGCTTTAGTTTCTACTCTCACAATGTGCTCGTGCACCTTAAACGTAAAAGGCTGACCCGTTCCATCAAAGCGTTCATCCATTCACAAGTACATCCTACGTCTGATAAATATTGTCGGATAGCGAAATGGGTGGTAATAGTGATGAACCACCCTCTGCGTTATTAACTGGTATCTATTTAATTAGACAAATGACAAATAGTATCAAGGCAAATTAATGGGTGAGTGAATACAAGTTAAGTAACAAAAGGGTGGGAATGTGGTACTGTAGTGGCACTGGCAGGTGTATTGGAGTAGATGCACGATCCACCAATTTCAACCGAGCACAACATGCTCGTGCTATCAGACTGCTCATCTGTTGAGCACTAACATGATCGAATGAATAATAAATAAGCGGTTGCCTATTAAGCTAACCGTTTTGTCAAACCCATCGTACACATCCTTTCCGTACTCATCATTTAATATGACAGACAAATTAATTGGATAAATGGGAACAAACAAGTTAGATTGAAAAAATTGCCTCTAAACATTTCTTAAAATGCCTCATAGTGGTACAGCGGTACAAGCAGCCCTTGCTACCCCGCAATGGTGAGGTTTCAATCTCGCGGGCACAACTTACTGATTAGCTTAAGGGACCAGTGAAGTTTTCTCTAATGTTACTATAATACTAAATAGAAAGCAAATCTATCATCCCCGGAATTAGAATTCTGGTTGCTATTTTATCGATTCATTACATTGTTGGGATAAATTTTGGGATCCATTTTCCAAAATCCAAACATCGAATGTGTTTGCGTTCACCGTTGCTTCCTACCAGAAATAATGCAACAAATGCGAGTACATTGTAGTTAAATCGACTGATAGTTTGGGAGGTCCTTTCTTTGACAGGCCGCGTGGCAAGGAATGTTTATGATGTACCATTGCAAATCTACAGAGTATAATGGAAAACTCTTGGGTTGACTAAATTCTAGTTCAAAGGGAGAAAAGGGCTCACTTCCCTACATTTCTAGTTTTTACAATGAAGAGATTCTTGTGAAAACGTTACTTCCCATCTGAAGTGTGTATTTTTCAAGATTCCTTTAGGTGCAGTAACTTTCTCCGAGTAAAATTTTTGAACTTGTCCGTATTTAACATACTTCTTAGGTAGTTATATTGGAAAATAAGAATGGTCTCGTGTTGTAAGTTGATCCGGTAGAAATCTAACGTTAATTCCAAAAATAATTTACTGCTAATGAAATATTTTTTTGTTATAAGAAACTTAAAATTAGAAATGAACTACCTATCCAAAGTTTTACTCGAAAAGTAGTTCCCTTGTGAAATCATACAATTCTACTAAGAAATGCTGAATTGAGTGAGCAGACGCTTTTGTCATGCCATCCTTCACAGTCACTAGTCAGTACATCATTGAGTAACGCACGAGTTACCACGAATTCAACAAAATGCCGTCATTAAGGAGTCGAACCAATCGTTGTTCTCTCTTGCGTAGGTAGACAGTCTCACTAAACTGCAAAGAATTCTTAGCACTTTGCATACTGTGGCAATCATTGAAATGGCATACAATAAGTCCTTGTCGAAAATGTTCATTTCATTTGCATTTATTTTCACTCAGAAGAAACTCTCATGAGGAAGAATTCCACTCGAGTGAAAGCACTCGCACTCGTCCGCAATCTCATCACAGAAAGTTCTTGAGCGAAGAAACGGGGAATGAATGCAAGTGACCTTTTTATTATTATGATACGTGGATGGCATGAATTTTAAAATCCAGAGAGAAAGTAGAAAGAAGAGGGTTCATTCTACAAGGTGGCTAGTATGTATTTTAACTTTCGACTCTTAGAAATCCAAATGCCTACGTGATAATAAGAAAGAGGAGCTTAAGTGCGAAAACTTTCTTCACAGCATTTCATTTTCCTTGGCATAAAATTCTGACGATTGAAATTTGGAAGAAATCCACATAGTCATAACTGGACAAACGATAGTTCCGAACGTGCAGAAAAATTAGTCAAAAATGATGGTACAACCCATTCTATTGAATTATGAAATTTTCAGGGGACTTCGGTTAGGAAACGTAAAATTTTCAATTTATTTCCGGTCAAATAGTAATATTAAATCTGAGAAATAATAGTAAGGGCTTCATAAGAAAATGGTAGGGCTTTGCCCATGTCGTTTTGTTGTAGCTGGATTTGATACCCGGCCTTGCAAGGAGCGCTTTATACAACATAGGGACAATAATACAGGGAAATTCCTGAGCCGAACGAGTGTTGTCTATTTACCTCGCCCATAAGATATACGCTGTGGTGCTTGACCATCCCTTACCCTTACGGGGAATCTCAATTAATGTATGTTAAATCGGAGAGATTTCGGGCTTGGACACAGATTCTACAGTTAAAGGAAAATCTCCCATTAAGTTACCTACGAGTGAAATACTTGTAAGTTGCGTACAAAACTGGTTTGCTCTTAGAGTAACCAACTAAGGGTCTGCTAATTAGTGACCAAATTTGGAAACTGTGTTTTTCTGAACTGTTTGAAAACTGTTAATGACTACTTAATGAATAATCCATTCAGGGAACAAAGCAAACAAACCCCTGGTTTATTGAATAAACTTAACCCATACATAAAAAAGTGAGGGACATAAAAAACTAAGCTGCCCAAAAGGAGGACATTAGTAGGTCCAACGTCCAACTTTGTGTCACACCAAAATTCACTTGGACTAGACTCAGTTTTTTTTATACATCACGGTTACGGTAGTTAGATTCCTTGAACCGTTGAGAAAAAAGAGAGAGAAAAATGTAAGTATATAGTAAATTCCAAACTTTTGGACATGACCGGGTTTCAAGATAATGAAGTGGTAGTCTAGAAAAGAAATAAAATTCGAGTCTTCCTCTAGATTTTTTTTCTCCTTTTCAGAAGTTGGCTCATGGGACCACTTTCTTTCTGTTAGGTTTAGGTGACTCGTTTAGGCAACAGTGAATCAATTTGGTGAAATAAAGAAGCCGGTGGCCGTCGGCACCCCTCAGCTAAAATGTCACCGATAAGACACGACAATAAGTCCTTCTGACTTGGTTCTCTCTTCCTACCCATTTTACTCCCATATCCATTCCTTTAATAATAAACCTATCTTGGGCTTCGTCGTCGTCGTCGTATTTCGTAGAGAATGCAGTCGTTATATGTAGAGAAAGCAGACGAAGCACTCTTTTTTTAGAGCTCACAGCTGCCGCTTACTACTTCGTACGTACTTTCTACTACTACTACTACTACTTCTACTTCTACAGCGTTCCCCAGTACATTTGAAACGGAAATGCTGACGTGAGCCCATTCCCATCCGGAAACGAGTCATGCGATGAGAAGAGATGCGCTTCGGAGGACTACAAGTCTTCCATTCCTCCTTCACTCTCAAACTTCATCCAATCCGAAACTGGTTCGGGTTCTCCCCCCTTCAAAAACCGAACCGAAAATTTTCTTACTACTTCTACTGTCTGTACAGTACAGTACAGACAGTACTACTCCTCACACTTTCAATCCATGGATAACTTGGATACACAGCCAGCCAACAGCCCAAAGTCTTTTCATTTCATTCCTTTTCCCTCACTCTTCTTATCTCACCCAATCAACTCCCATTATTTGTTCTTGTCGCTTTCACTGGAGAAACATTCTATTGTCCTTTTCACCAAAACCAACCCAACCATAATACTTTGCTTTTGCTTACAAGTTATGATTAGGATGAACATGTATGGATACGGTACGAGTCCTTCATGAAATTCGATATCCTTCTCAAAATAATCCAATGAAGAAAGATAACCATTATCTTCATTTAAATACATTTTCAAACTATGTATGTTTTCGGTAAATGTCAACGGTCGCCTTCGGTGTGAAAGGTAAAGCTCAGATAATATCACTCCGTAATGTGTTTGTATGGATTTTA
>JAQGCB010001126.1:0-16064 GCA_034698835.1 Protaphorura tricampata | reverse complement strand
CACTCGTGATTGAATTCACCTTATAAATTCAACTTTTGATTAGACATTTGCCAGAAATATCAATGGCGAAACTAAAATCCATTCTAATTCTACTCGGGATATAACGGGCTAAAAATTATCGGCTTGCAAATTTTTAAACAACAATGTATGAAAACACAACACTGATTTATAACTTTTTAATCACTTTCTGACTTTACAATAACACTAATTAAAAACTAACGACGTGATAAATTTCATAACATTTTTTAAACACAATCAAAGTTAAAAAAGTTAAGGGATCAATTACAATTAGGACGACTGACTACATTTTGTACGATTTGATTTCATTTTGTGTGTTAATGTTGGCCGCGCGGCCGACCGGTCGCGGTCGGCATTCATTCATTCATTCATTCATTTTGGAATTTGGGTAAAGACCACGCATTTGAAAATTATGTCCGAAGTCCGACTGAGTTTTGTACATTCTACAGGTCATTGTTGTTTGTGGGAACTAAGGGAGGAAGGTTTTGAAATACTTGACACCTTTTCTTTAAAAACTCCCGTTGTGAACCTCAGCTGGAATTCCATTCTCAAGCCCTTTCCCTTCACACCTTCCGACCGTCTGTGTCTGTTTAAAAATATTGAACGGGTGATTGATTAGGGTTAAGTACTTGAGACCTTTGTCATCCCCCAGCCTCAAAGCCTAAACAAAATCAATCCATTGTTTGTTCCTACATTCATACTTACGTACCTACCTTTGATTGGGCTCATCAATTTTATAGGTTAAGACTTCACAGGTGGACGAACGGCACAGAGTTACAAGGAAAATGAAAATTCGGGTTTTGGATGGGCTCTATACGAGAACCTGTCTTAAGCGACCAGGCCGGCGTGTACAGAGTTACAATAGAATACGCGAGGTATAATACCATAGGAATTAGTAATATTGTACGTAGGTGTGCACAATCACATCTCAATATGCTACTTGGTCGTGGATGCCAGGTGGTCTCCCACGTTTGGTGGTCGCATGAACAGGTTTCACTATATTCGATTATTCCCGAAGAAACAGTCCCTTGACCTTGGCCGGCCGTAGCAGTATTTTTTAAAAGCCATAGTATTTTTACCCAGTTTTACACCGACTCTGTATTTGAGGATGCGGTGAACTATGCCTATTAGCTTGTAACAGGTCAAACACTTTAGAATTTCTTATGCTCGCTTACTGAGTATTAAAAAAACTCACCCCAGTAGTGAAGACACTTTTTTTTCGCAGTATTCCAACCCATGTTTACTCGGGGGATCGAACCGCCGACGTATGGTTGTTCAATTCAGTATGTAACACTGACATTACTCTTATTTCAATCTTTAATCATACATTTTTAAGGTCAAATCGGATAAAATACATAAATTATCCCATTTGCTGCTCGAATGCACAGTGTGTTTGACAACAAATAGCCTACAATAATTGTAATGTTGTAAAATATAACGTTGTAATTTTGTAGCGTTGAGTTCCATTTCCATTTCTTGGATGAGATCTTCTTCGTCTCATCCAATCCACTGTTGATTTCATGCTCATCAAGGTGCGAGCAGATAGGATAATTACGTTGTCAGTAACGGTGAGTTTCATGGACTTCAAATTATTCCCTTCATCAATTTCTATACATACTTTGGTTTTGGTTGAGAGAATTTTTGTTCATGTGTAGAAAATTCGGAAGCCGTGCATGTAACAAGAAGTCAAGTCAGTCCAGTCCAGTCATGTTCTTCTCATGACATGACTTCATTATATTATTTTGCTTTTCCTTTTATTTTTTTACTTTTGCCCTAAACAACGATTAAAAATGAGACGTTGGGTTATGGGCTCTGGCCGTGAGCTTCCGATTTACTCGTTAAACATTTTTATTCAAAAGAAAAAAAAGGGAAGAAGACAAATTGGCCGAGAGCTTTAGAATCCTACAGTATAATACACAGGGTGGTTCATGATTGTGATGTTGCATATATGCTTATTTGGAGACAATGTGAATATGAACCACCCTATTTTTTATGAAAGAAATAAAAACTATCGAGTCACACTCCGTTCATTAACACCTTTGGCTTCCAAAGCAAAAGCAATTACCAGGAGCTGGAAAATAAGGACTGGACTGAGGCAGGGCTGGGAAATTTACTTGGAGGAAATGATTGTTGATTTCATGAAAGTGACTCAGCAGGAAGGAAACTTGAAATGTTTTTAATTAGACACAGAAAATACAGAACAGAGTCTTATGATATTGTAGTGTGGTGTATGTAGTAATAGTAATGGGAGATATCCTTCAATATAGACAACAATGTGGTCCATTGTTAAGGATCTACCAGTAATATATTTTTTATCCATAGAATAGCAAAGTCAAAGTAGTTGAAAATTTTACCCATCTTAAAAATATTGCAGTTAAATGCTATTTTGAAATTATATTATATTTAAATATTATGTTATTTGAACTATAGTTTCCAATGTCGGGTAGAAATTTCCTTAATTAGCACAAGACGATACTATATTTTTTTTTATCTGTAATTTTGATTGAGCCAAAACTGAAGAACTCAAAGATTGTCCCTAGCACTCAAATACTTAGAAGGTCATCAGAGATACCCGGATCCGGGTAATTGTGTCCGTCCAGGCATATCAATCCATTCCTATACTTCCTACATTACAGAAGAGCCATAAATATCTAATATAATTAATATCCATTTCATGTTGATTCAAATGGAAATGAGTGGTGGTTGGTTGAGTGAGTGAGTGAATGAACGAGTAGTGATTGACGGCCCATCCATGGACCCTTGAAATATAACGTTGACGTATGAGAACATCGATTAAGCCACGACATTATTCGACAGGACATTGGACAACTATTTGTAACTTAAACGTAACCTAACTGTTCTTTTGTCCCGTGGCCGTGGCATGTATGGCAAAAAAATAGATATAATATAATATCATCTTCATCCCTGACACTTGGCTTTCATGTTCACGTGTAACGTGTAAAAGGGACTGGACTAAATTTATGGGCTTTTACGATTACGAACGAAGTACGTACACGAAAACCAGTCAATCCCATTGTTACTTTCTTTTCTACTCAACCCGTTTTTCTATTCTCATTTATAATAGAGAGGACCCACAAATTGCATGCATGGCAATGGCCTAACGGAACGGGTTGCCTTGCCTCATCATGAATTTTATAACCAATTCTATTTCAAAACCCCAATTCAAAAATTTTCAAAAGGGTTTGGTTAAATTTGGGATGAACCGATCGACCCAGTGCAGTAGTAGTAGTACGTACCGACCCTGGTTTGATTCTGAAATTGAATTAAAATTAAATATATTACTCCGAACAACATTCAAAGAAAAATGAAAGGGCACGTCTGTAATGTAATGTAATGTACACGGAAATGGGTGTTCCTACCGAGACTTTGATTTATTGTGCGAAAAAAAAAGGCGACTGACTGAATTTAGTTTGGGCCAGATCAGATCACGCTAATTTTTTTTGAAAATACACAGAATAGCCAAAATGAAGGAAAATGAACTACTGAACTGGCATGTCTGAACTTAATGTTTAAATGGACCACAACGCACGCTCTGAAAATTCAGGGGTCACTCCGACTGATATTATTATATAAGTTTAATGCGGAACTTGAGCTGACCCCGACCCGAATCGACCTATGGTAAGTCAGAGTCAATTTGTAATTCTTCTAAAGGGTGTGGCATAGAAACCTATTGTTGGCATTCGGTCAACTAATTGCTACTTACTTTTTAATTTTTGACGTAGAAATCACTCTAATTTAAACCTATTCCTGTATAATTCTTCAAATTAAATATTCTCTAGCTATCAATCACAAAATTTTTTTGAGGTGCGACAGGTTTAACCTGGGAAAGATAGGGCAGACATAAGTTTTCACTTTTATGTCGCACCACGTGGCGCACGTGGGGTACGAGAGAATTTTAGATTCTCCATAAGATTTTGCTGCTGTAAAATGTATATTTTGTCGTTTTCTGGCAATCCCAAGGTGAAATGTACCACCCACCCACGTCCTACACACAATTCTACGCAAGAATTGTAGGTAAGCGTAAATTGAGAAATCAATAAGCATATTCTGTTTCAGTTGCTCTCCAACAATTATCAGGTAAATCATGACGACCTGCAGGAAAGGACCATTTACTTTTCATAGCAACTTGGTCGCCTTAAACAGGTTTCATTATGCCAGTAGTTTTTAGCAACCCCAAATTCGATTTGAATAGCAGAAGCTCAAAGATTACATTACCGATTTATCGGACCACCGTGCTAATACAGTAGGTAATTTGACACCTGCTCATTCTGAATACAAATCAATCAATAAATTAAATAGTTTACCACGAGTATTGTGTAATATGATGAAATAGTCATCAATAAATAAAAGGAAAGGGTTAGACCTAGACCCCGGACGTATGCTATAAATTACACCGAATTATTCATAACTACACATTTGAATCCATGCAAGTACAGATACATTCATGTTCCCTTCACACGTCGTCGGCTGTTGTCTGTCGTCCCAAATTGACAATAGAGAGTAATATGCTCACAATTTTTTTTATTATCAATTCAGGAGCTACAGCTACAGCTACTGTTTCGCATTTTAAAAAATTTGAATGCGTCAAGGCATGGAGATGGAGTAATAGTAACAATGTCAACAATATCCGTGTTCGTACTCTTACCTACAAAAATATGATTATGATTATGATTATTACTATTCATGCATGAATTCACTTTTTTTATTCTACAAATTCAGTATTTTAAACCTAAGGTTTACAAGGGACAATCTTCAAATGTTAAATAAATTTTAATTGACCCAAAACCGTGTACAGATATTTTTAGTCATAAAATGTCGTAAATGAAATTAATTAGATAACGAGTACATTTTTATATTTGAATTTTTGAAATATCAGAAATTACAAAAATAAATTTGCAATACGAATATTTCCGGGCATTCTAAAATTTACTACTGAATTTCATCCCTTCTAAATTCTAAACTCTTCCCCTCCATTTGATCCAGAGTGAATGACTGTGTGTGTTATGTAAATTCAAGTTATTAGGTTTAGACTGGATGGATTGAATTGTTAAAAATGATGCTTTGCCTGGGTATGGTGTAGAAATAAAAACACATGTATTGATGTATTCCGTATTCCTTCCTACTGATTTTTGCAGATGTACATAGTTTTTTATATTTATTTTCTACATACACACCCGGGTTGTGGGTTGTGGGTCCTGTCCTGTGCTGTCGTACGTAATATATGCACAGGTTGGATTTGACTTTGACTCGGTTGAAGGGAAAAAAATATACAGTACAAATGAATAGAAGGTGAATTGAAACATGTGTCAAGTGCAATGTAAAATCACATATTATTCAAATTCGGTCGATTCAATACAGACTGTGCTCTGTTGTGCTGTGTATTCAACAATACACGTACAATCTAGAAAGAAGAAACATTTGAATTGAACCGACCTGAATATTTCATACAATTTATACATAATCTAAAAAATAAAGTGTAGATCCATACATGGCAAAATCAAAGCTCCAGGTATTCCACCCTTCACTCAATTCATAGGGCGAAAAAGGGTTGGCGTGAAATACTGATATTTTGGGGGTGTTTTTTTTCTATTTATTTTATGAATCTATGTAGAAGAAAACCGATTCAAAATATGAAATATTCCATACACATTAAAATAAGAAAAGTACCCCCAGTAGTAGGTAAAATATTCAGTGCAGGAAATTTCTTTGAAGCATTACCAGGTATTTATCCGAGAAGGAAACAATTAAACATTCGACATAGTGCGAAATCGTAAGTGACAGTCAGTATTTTAAGACGGCCTGACTAATTGTCGGAAGGCAGTCTCCAAAAAAAAACTTTTGCCATTTTTGCACTCATCTCCTGAAATTGATAAGAGTTAGAAAAATTCTAGCTGTTGGTTTGTATTTGTCGTACAATTCATTTGCAATCGGCCCATAACGTAATCCAAATCCAAGAACATATTCATGTCCTAAGGTTGGGGACAAAATTCAGTAAAATTATTCAAAATTTTTATTACGTTTTATGCTTAATTTGACGGACAAATGTTGTTTGAGTTAAAGAATAATTGTGAAAGTTCGTTCCAGCCGACGCCTAATCATTATGCTCTTATGAATTCGATTCTTGCGGCAGACATGGTTTCAGTTTCATTAATTTACATTGATGATATTTTTCTGTGCTGGTTTTATTCACAACTAGGGGAAGTTTTCCAAAATTGGAAGAAAGTTTCGATAGTGAGTTTTTCCATTCTTTTTTTTTCTGGTGAATTTAACGGACCATTGAAGTTTTGTACTATTTTATAAATTGGAATAAAATTTAAAAAGCTGTTATGACGGTATGCAATTACTTTTGACTTCGCACAGCATTTAAATATTTCTCTTCAGAATTTCTGTAAACTTGAAAATGAAATGAATCTTTGGATATTTTTTTCTAAAATTCGTTGAGAGTGAAGGGCTTGCTAGTCCTACGACTCTGATCAGCCGAGAACGCCCTTACCATAATGTATTCCGCAAACATCATTGTGTCCAAAATACAAATAAGTGATACAAAAGACACCATTATGGTCACACACTGTGCGGTGTGGAAGCGTCAAGACCCTGGCGTCATATTCCTCTATCCTATCCTTACTCGTATTATTATCATGTAGGGATTTTGAAACGAACCACTGTTGTATTCGTTATTTGTATTTTCTGTTCTGAATGCAAAGCATTTGCATTATCCTCTGGCTCTCTACCTTTGTCTGCATTTGGCAGAACATATTTTCTGTTTCATTTTGAGTTTTGTGTATGTATTTGTTGTATCCGCCAACGACAACGACGACGCGACGGCACATAATAATATGTTTTCCATGAATGTGAATAATAATACGAATACGAATACGAAATATGAATACGATTACAATTTGCTTCAAATTTTGAAACCACCGCAGAGGCAGACACCACCAAAATGCACTCCAAGTCACTTCCCCCATTATATTCATTCCATTTTAGATTTGTATGTACAATTCATGAGGAAGAATCGTGTGTGTGTGTGTGGTTGAATGCAAATACATATGAATTGAGAATCCTACTGTATTAATTGACATTGACAAATAGTTTGAGTCTGTCAAAATTTGTTGGGTTAATAAATCCAACAAATTGAGTGAGTTTCAAGGTTAAAGTCTAGAGTCTACTCACCGCGACCGCACAGCACAGGTTGGAAAGTACAGACAGACATTAAGTGCTAGCTGGTTTCAATTCAATTCACAATACATGAATTAATGACAAAGGAAATATAGTAGTCTAATTTTGTACCTAATATTGAATGTTTGATTGATTAGAAATATAGTACTGTACTACTTTTATGAAGGAATGCAAAGTAAAATCGACTAGGAATAATTCACAAGATTTTACAATAATAAAAAAAAACTTTGTAATGTTAATGACAAGTTTTTTCTTCTGAAAAATCAATCTCACTCTCGAACTTAAGAAAAAATATTTTCATTTTGAAGAATTTGTCTGAAAATGTTTTTCCGTGATAAAATCCGAAGATTTCTTCCTATAAGTCAAGCATGCAAATATTATGTGTATTCAATAAATACAAATCATTACACCTTACAATACAACAAAGTTCCAAATTAAAATCCCATTGTCATTGGCCTTAATAGAACCATACCAATACATATATACCACAAATTTCATTTCATTTTCCAAATCACAATTAATAACGCAAATAAAGATCTCACACAAGAATTGAAATGAATAATAATGAAAAAAAAACTAATGTAAATTATCACATTGAATTGAATTCATTCAATTCATAATGGATGCATGAATATTGAAATGAATCCATCCATGTGTTAATAATACATAATGAGAACAACACTTTAGACAAGAACATATGGATGCGTGTGCGTGTGTGTGTTTGAATGAAGGTTTTTATTATTATTCTGTACACTACGTACTTGGTTTTGGTATTTCAAAGTTCATTGTTGCGAATGATTTTTATTGCTCATATTCCATTTAACCCTTTTAGGGGTCTCCCAGCTGCTATGCTGGCTTGCCCTACCATTTACAACAAAAAGCCGCAAACAGACTGGGTGAATGACAAAAGGATAAAAATCTAAATGCCAAACTCTGTGTGAATTGTCTGACTTATTTATGACTTTATTTCCTTCATTAAATATTCTCATTTGTATGTGTATTAAAATTGTATAATTAATTGATCATATTACGTATGTATTATTGCGTAACATGGTGGTCGGGGTTGTCTGTACGTTGATTCTTGCTTGTTGGGGATCTATTGAGCAGATTTTGGACCTATGCATGAGAAAGTCTGTTGTTCAATGAAAATGATGTCTTTGAGTCTTTCGTACTACTAGGGTGACATTTAGTAGGCCAAATAAATATTTATCCTCTGGTCACTGGAAAATGGTAATCTATATTACGGTTTTTTTGTAGTTGAAATACAATTGAAAACAACAATCGGAGTCTAGTGATTCGAAACAAAAGGGATGCGGGGATGCCCAGGAAAGTATATTTGAAATCCTCAAGTGTTTCAGCTCAAAATAAAATAAAGAAAAAAAATTACATTTGGTCTTAAGACCCAAAGTGAATTTTGAGTTTAATAATTTTTTGGATATTTATTGAGGGTAAATATATTTAGCAGGGAGAAATTAGTCAAAAATCCTATCAAATTTTACTTCTGTCATAACTTTTGAGCTTCTTGTTCGATGTATGTACTCGAAATAATAACTAGATTGAATTATCTGCTGATTGATTCTCTTTCATTTTTAATTAGATGTTCCGTTAATTGAAAGTGAACCCTAATTTGCATATTACAAATATCATATTCCATGCATTGTATTGAAATATGCGCTCTAAACTAAAAATACTGCAAATTACACAGTTCCAATGTACTTATTACTTGGCCTCATGATTTTCAGTAATTTCAGGTATATTTTTCTTTGAAAACATCATACCGGGAAGGACCACCTGCTTACTATTAACTTAACTAAATTTAGTATGTAAAATATCAGTTGGAACCACGATCACATGCATACTTTAAATTTTTTATTCTGTTCAAGTTTTTTTTTAAGTTTTCTTTTTTGGATTGATCTATCTACTCTACTTTCTTTATTATCAATATTATCAATTACAATACTTATCGCAACTTCGCAACAACACAAATATGCAATATCGACTAATCCCGCATTCTATTTACTTGCTATTATTACAAAGGATAATTTTTAATATGTGTATGTTTAATTCTAAAGACAAAATTTTGAATTTTTAGTAAATAAAAAATCACGAAGTTATAACACATCCTAGCCTTGCCTCGCTTAAAATGACAATGTCTACCAAAATACATGACACTATTGTTCACCACCTCAAAATTTGGCACGCAAAAATATGACTTAGAATAGAATAATGAAGGTTTCAGTCCTCACCGACTGGACACAAACACAATGCATACCTTGAGTATTTTCTGACTACCTTTATGTTAGAATACTTGAGATGACAATGTGAAAAATGGACAGATACACATACATACACGTACGTACGTGTAAATGGAGTCGATTGGGCTCTTCAATGGATTATATGGATTGACAATGTCACTTTTCTCAGACACAGCACTCTTCTACATACTACATGTCCATACCCCCAATGTACTTCCTACAAAAAGTGAACAATAGAATAGAATAGAACAGAGTGTGTGTGTGAGTAAAAAAAAAAGAACTCGGGTAGAAAAAGTCATGAATTTTTAAGGAAGACTTCATCTATCAACAACTAATAAAGAATGGATTGGAGTGAGTCGAATTGTGTATTGTATTGTTGAAACCGTCTACTCTGTGAATATCCGGAAACATGAATGCACGTACGAGTACATATTGTAGAGTAGGTGGATGGATGGGGACAATAGTGAAGAAAAAGCAAAAGCAACTGCAATGGCAATGCATATTTTTTTCCCTGTATGAGAAATTGACAAAAGCCATCGGTCTTGTCTTGTCCAATAACACTGTGCATATATTATGAGACTTATAGACTACTTCCACGTACTAACTTTACACACCATCCTCAATTTTCACACCCGTTGTCAGTTGTCAATGACATGATTTCACGGATTGGATTTCATGCAGAATATACTGTACGTACGTACCTGCCTCAGATGTCCGAGATCGGGTGACAAAAATGTGATCTCTTGGTACGCGATGTGTCTCGATTGTGTTATTGAAGATCGTAAATGTAAACTGAAATTTTAAAATAATGGAATCCCATACAAAATGCAGGACATAATCGGGAAATTGCTCGAGAATCAATTTCTTCCATTAGTGTCTGTGTCGAGCATTTATTTGTGATTTGCTATAGTGTCAAATGTCATAGACTAGACTTTCACCACTGTCTCCATGTGTGTAATGGAGAAAGACCCGGGGTTTATTCGATCCCCGGCAATTATTCGGTCATTCACGGTACGCATGCTTGGGGATTTGTATCTAATTTGCTGTAATAAACAAAGGAAGCGAATTTTATAAGTTTTACGGCGTCATCCTAGATCCAACATTATAAAAAATCCAATATGCAACTGTATAGTTAGTTCGCTCTAGTGTAGTACTATATACAGCCGTTGCCGCTTCGCTATGGTAAGGGTATATTTTTTGTGCAAAGATTTGTATAGCAGATAGATTTGTGGCACACTCTCTCCATTATTTTAATTATTCCTTCACACCATCGTAAAAAACCAGCTTTATTTTCGATTAGGATTTTTTGTATCATTTTTTTTTGACTTCGAATGAAGAGCGAGTGTAGTGTTATTGGAGCAGGAGATCAGAGAAGTGCAGATCTTTGGTTTCCATAAACCCTAGACACAACTACAACAGAGAATGTACGGCACAAGGGGATAGCGGCTGACTGGGCCTGGGCCAAAATGAAATATTTAGACGAGGACAAAACGACACAAAGGCGAGTATTACACTTCTATTTAATCGGAGAGAAAGGAAAGGAGGTCTTGGGAAGAGAGGAATAATGAGAGAATGAATGGAAAGAGAAGAGAAGAGAACTATGTGAGCTATTCTCCTATAATTCTACAATTTCTACCCGTCCTTTTGTCAACTTTCACTCACTCTGCTACTTTTAGATAATGAGTAACACAACAGAGCCACAGCACAGCAGTCCTGGTCTGGCCTGGCTGCCACGGCACGAATCCCAGCTACTGCATTCTATTTAATATCTGTCTGTGTTATGGGCATTTTTTGAAAATTTTTAGAATTTTTTTTTTCTGTGCATTTTGTCACTATTACACAAAAATCCTACCATTTTTTATTTATACGTGCATATAAAAATTAGACCTTGCCTTAAAAATACAGCTTGAAATTTTTGTGAATATTTTTTCTGTGAAAAAGTGGAAAAATCATGTGTGATTTCTGCCAAAGTCAAAAAGTCAAAAGTCAAGTGTCCGGGTAATTTCCAAATTCCTTATTCTAAAAATTGCCCTTAACATTCAAAACCGACAATATGATTCAGGAAACTCTGGTCTGGATGGACTCACTCGACTCTAGCCAGTCAGTATTCATGCATATTCATATTCAAATTCAAACTCACACCCTTACACCCTTCTTCTCTCATTGAAAATATAATAATGCAAAATATTATGTCTTCTACACACACAGACACTTTTTTTACCCGTCTCTTTTCATTTTCATTTCATTTTCATTTCTTTATCCGGAATAGTCAACCACACACACACGCACACAAGAGTACGAGAGAAAGCAAGAGCAAATTCAATGCAAATGCAATGCAATGGGAAAGCAAGATGTAAAAGAAAGATTTTACAGAAATTTTTTTTGTGTTTGGATTATGTACGAGTACGTACGTACGAGTCTGCATGCGGGTATGCACGTACGTATGATTGTATTATGATATGATATGATATGATATGAAGACATTCATTTCCCAATCGTGAATTGCATTCGTGACACAAAAAAAGAAAGAAAGAAAGAAAAGGAGATGAGAAAAAAAAGAAGAGAAGAGAAATCTGATGTGTACAATGCAATGTAAAGGATTGTGTGTGTATGCAGATGAATTCCACACCCCTCAGGCATTCTTTATTCAATTTTTGTTCCCATTCATTCCAAAAATTCATTTCTACAGTAAAAGCCAAGTCTAGCCTTTTTTCCAAGTGTGTCCCCATTATAATCTACTTTTCTTGGCCTGGTCTGCCTGGGTGTGAAAATACGTACGTACGAATGGAATACACAGGAAAAAATGAAATGAAATGAGAAAGCAGGGAAAGAGTGAAAGCCAATGGAAAGTAAAATTCTGAATAGAAGGGTCAAACGCGGACGTCCGTCTTATTACAAAAATGAAAAGGAGCCACGCGTGCAAAAATGCCACATCGTGTGTAACAAATTAATTAAAATATTTTCAATAGTTAGTGCAATTAGTTAATTTTAACACTTGAGAAATTTTCGGAGCTGTAGCTGTAGTAATAAATCACAACTTATCCGTTTCAATTTATTTTTGAAGCATCACTTAAATTAACTCCATGAAAAAGGTGTAGCCATACAATGCTTTATACTAAGCCTGATTTTTTAACGGAATACAAACTAAAAATTATTATGTAAATTCAGCAAAGCATTGACCCGAGGAATAAAAACGTACACTTTTTCTGCGGCCCAAACAACCGGAGAAGGTGACAAGGGGAAAGGATTCGAAAAACATACATAGTCTGCATTCCTCAATTTATCTAGTCCAGAAAAAAAAGCGCTGAATTCGCACGAAATTTGTATACGGCGGATTTTATGAAGGGACGGTTTTTTCCTACATACACATACACATACATAGTTATACATAGTTATACTGAATTGCAATTGCTCTGACTATTGTGGCAATAACCGTTCGTTCTAGAATCTAGAATCTAGAACCAGGAACGGAGTCTGGTCTAGCTAGGTCTAACATTATGCACAGTACAATGTGAAAAGTATTCTGTTGGAGTAACAATGATGAAGGAGAAAGTGTATTCTCCTCCTTGGGACTAAAAGTCAACTGATATCCGGTTCAACATAAAAGCCCTCGTTTCCTCCAACTATTCAGTATTTTTTTTCTTCTCTTTCTCTTCTTCCCTCTCGCTCTTGCTCTTCTTCTCTTAGGTCTCGGGTCAAAAAGATATAAAAATAAACATGAGGAATAAATACGACCGGTCGTACTCGTACTCTGCAAAGTAGTACATAGTGCAGTACAGTAGTTCTGGAAAAGTGGAGTTTGTAGGGTGTCCTATTTTAGGAGGTCAGTTTTTATTGTATTTATTGAGCAGTGATACAATTTGTGGTCAAAAATGGTAATTAAAATCAATTGAAGAAACAAGTAATGTGCAAGTTACCTTGAAAATTTTAAGGCGCTTGTACTGGTAAAAATGTTAAAGGTACGGCGCTAATGTATTCAAATTGCTAAGCCAAAATAAGTAATAAATGTACAGGGCAGTTAATATGCACTGTCGCCATTCATTTTAGCAATAAAAATGCTCTCAAAAAATAGAAACCTGATTACACTGTCACCTTTTTGCGTAGTTTTTCTGCACATTTTGAGATATACGAATTTTACGCCTGTGAAGTTTATTTTCACTCCCATAAATCTTCAAGATTTGCATAATTTTCAGGATTTTTTGATTCTTGAAACTTTGCCTTGTTATTTCTGGTAAGCATTGTTATCAATTTGTAGTTGATTAGAGGGGGTCCAGACTGTAGCCACGTCATACCATACCCGGGTTCAATTCCTGCCTGAGAGTAGCAGTGCAGTAGTAAGCAGCCAAGCAGGCGGGCATTGTTGACTTTGTATAGAGGAACAGTCGGGGAGAACCGGATAGCTGAGAATAATAAGAAAGGAAGGACGGACATTATTCAACAAAAAAAAAACTTGACTCTTTTTTTAGGTTGATCCATTAGGTCAGTCATTTTTATGTGTAGAATAGAAATAGGAACCGAACCAAGCCGTAGGTAGGTGGATGATGATATTGATTAGGGATTGCCGTTGATTTTACCATGAGAATGAAACCAGAAGTCATCCATTCACTCTAAAAAGCAAAAGCAGCACTGGTTGGATGCACCCCTCCATTTTTTCCACTTCCACTTGTCTTTTTTTCCTCCTTTCTATTTGCTTTCTACACTAGACTACTTGTCTGCTAATGAGACTCCACTTCGGGTATATAAAAAAAAACACAAACACAACAATGGATGAATTCGTGGACAAAAGAATAGAGTAAAAAAAAGAGAATGAAGAATGGGGATTGTGATTGTGATTGTTTGATGGAAAATTGGGTTCGGGTTCAATGTGTTTTTTTGGGGGAAATAAAAATATGTACGTACGTATTAACTAGGCAGGTAAGAATTATTGACATTTATTTGGACTCATTCAAAAATATGTATGTGGTGCAGAGTGCAGGTGTGAAAGCAAAACTTTATGCAAATGCAAATGTTGTCAGTGAAAAAATGTGCAGATTTTTGGCAAATGTGGATTTTACATACAGTGGACAGTATAGACTGTTTATTAACTACAGATTACAATATAATTAGATAAAATTCGGCAAAAAATTAAGTCGGCCAATTCGAATTGACTTGAAAAACCATAAATAATTTTTAATAGCAATTTAATCATTTAAACCAGTGCAGTACCGGAAGTAACCCTTTCGGGATCACTTTGTAAAAAAAATCCATCTCTCTTGTGCTTGAGCTATGTGGACGGAAATCCTTTGACTTCTTAGTAGTAATATATTAGTGTATTCGGGAGAACAGGGCAGTAACTGCCAAAAATTTATGACTTGGACTTGACAGTCAGTTAGCATACGGACGGGTGGTGAGTGGTGACATGGACATGGACATTCAGAATCTGCGTGGTTGAATATGGATGTACATAGATAAATGTGCTAAGAGCCAATGGGCCATGTCACCCTCTCTTGAACTCTGGCCTGGCCTGTGCCCTCAGTGCCATCGTCTCTTGACAGTTTTTGTCGGAACTGACAATGAGTGAACACCATAATGTTTACTCTGCCTATTTTTCTTTTTTTATTCTCTCTAATGAAGGCATTATGGGTGGGATGGGTCTGGGTCTGGGTCTATGGATAATGGGATAGGATTTCCACGTGCGTAACGCATTCATTTGAATAATGTCACAATAAATTACAAACCTAATAGGTCAATCGGATTTCCGCACTCTCTGACTCTGACTGAGCTTTCTCCATGTATGTATGTGCTTTTGGCTTGTCTATTTCGTAAAACATAGCATGGGCACGCGTAACGCATCCGAGTCAAAAAGTGTATATATTTTTGTTTTTTACGGGATGAGATGACATGACACAGACTCTTGTCAACTTGGCAGATTTTTTGTGCTATTTTGGATTTATTTTTTACAATATAGCCAGTACATTCGATTCTTCCATCATTTCGTTAAATGTAGATGTCTAATATTTTAGAGCGACAGTGTACGTTTAATTGACCTGAAGCAAGAAAATTCTAACTATGGACAAATTTTAATAATTTATACCAAGTAATAATTAATCACAAAGATGTTGAGCTCTCCATAAAGTACAATTTTATTTTTTTAATTGGTGCAATTCCAATTGACATGTACATCGAACTAATTATTCTAAATTATTTTTACAGCATCTTCAAAATTAAGTACCTACAAAAAATGTGGTTGATTATTTTTTTAGGATTACCAGTCATAGGTTGAATTAAAATTTTTGTTTGCTTGGATTCTTGAAGAAGATTGTAGAAATTGTGATTATATTTGTCAGGTGATTTCAATTTTTACTAAACCCTTTGAAATCTGGATGTTTGAACCACGTGTTTCTCCCAATTCTCCGATTCCATAGTTCGTAGCCTTTAGAATTGAGGAATTGAATGAGAGAATCCGTTTTATTTGTTGTGATTTCCTTTGACTCAGACCCCCAATCTGTTTCCACTCCAATCACATCGAATTTAATTTTTCCAAAGTCAATTGCCTTCAGAACACTCAATTCAGCACCTTCCACATCCAACATGAAAAAATTGATGTGGGAA
>JAQGCB010001125.1:0-16068 GCA_034698835.1 Protaphorura tricampata | reverse complement strand
ACTAAAATATTTTATGGGAGACATATCTGTATAATTGACCCAAGAACGTCGGGGGGGGGGGGGGAAGCATTTGCAAAACAAGTACTGATACACTGTCCGTCCAATTATCCCACCCGCAACATGACGATTTAGCAAAGGCTTACATGTACCTCTACGAAAGAAGCCGTTGAATCTAGTATCTCAAAGCGCCCTGACCTGACTACAATTTTATTAGCACAAGGGAGCATTCTGAGCATAATGGATTTTATTACTGCAACCTCTGCCTTTTTTCATTCAATTATTTAGAGGTAGAAAAACACTATGAACTGAAACATGAGTTTGAGTATGCTTTAAGAGTTGAGGGAGAGGGAATCGGAATACCTATACATTACGTTTGAGAAATTGTGTATCCCAAAATTTAAATTCCTTATTATTAGTCTAATAAAAAATTCTTTAACTCTAAAAATATATTCGACTGAAAATGTACACAATATATTTTGTAAATCTTGTAAAAGACATTGCGATTTTTTGGTTGACCTTACTTCCGTGTATGGAGTTGCTGACACGTCCGGGTTTTCCATAAACCACCGATTAATTGTAAAATGTTGACCACTTCCACGGCGTCCCAAACCCTCCGTGCCAGTGCTCAAGAGTACTACCATGCAAAGGCAAGCTGTGAGTGATGGAGCCAAATAAGTTCTGGGCATCATCGTAAAGAAAATCTGAAAAAAATGATGAGGAAAGACAATTAAACAGGGTGATTTAAATTGAATGTAATTGTGTTGTAAAGTTGTAACGGATAAGCAGAATAGGGCCACGTTTGCCCTAGTTAATTGTCAACTTCAGGCTACTGACGAGCAGTAATGCAGTCATTTGGTTTGCAGTAATTTATACAAATGCCGTCAACGGGGAATTACAATACGTACTTTGTAAAGTATCATGCAGTTACAACGTCAACGCTATTTTTCCTGAGTTTGTTAAATAAAAGCTATCAAATGATGCTGGAATCGCGTGTTCAGTTGACGGAAACAAAGTAGAGTCGTATTTTGCGAACTCGTCGTGTATCACCTCGTCGTTGTGTGTCTCCTGACTATTCCGAATTACTAATAACAGGAATATAATTTGGCAAAGGTTTGCAAACAAAATGCTTGTAGAACAGTGCCAGGCACTTCCTGCATGAATTAGGAAGTTGTAGTATACACTAGTCAATAGGTTCAAAATTGACTAGAGCACTAGGTCCCCCAGTCACTCACACGTTAAATTACATACTTGCTTATCAAATATTCCCAGTATTCTGAAATATAATAATAAAAGTGACCTCACCGTCCCGGTGTTTGATTAGACCGAAAAGTTTCTCCGTTCGAAATGTACAAATGTTGTAGGACCGGAAGAGGTCAATCGATAATTTTGAAGTACGCACGTACTCAATTGACTCACAGACACAGTGAGAACGGAAATAATAAATTGAATCTAATTTGTAGTTAACGTTGTTAAGATTGGCGTATTGTACACGCGTCTTAATTTCTGGAGTCTGTTATTCAATGAAATTCTTCAAGTACTACGACTTTACGACTTGAGTCCAACAAAAAGTTGTATTTCTTTTCAATGTAATGTCTATGTCGTCGGTGGCAATGCAATGGTGCGACTCAACCACTCCTTCTCCTAAATCACTTCTTAAATTAAATATTTGTTAAAAGTGTGATGTTATCAATAGTGGAGGAGCCGGAGCCGGACACTTGGCGTGACACGATAAGAGTCTGACAGACAGGTCTACTATTACTAAATGGATTGGATGGCTCTTTAGAACAAATATTAGACAGACACTTGCGGCGATAACAAAAAAATATATGTTCAAAAAAAAATAGTTCTGGCTGACTGGGCTGTTCAGTTGGTTGATAAGTTACGACGATTATGGCCAAGACGCCTGGAACCGATGAGCTATATATATTCTTATTTTCCCTACAGGGTGGGCCAAAACGAACCAGCTAATTTGACTAGCGTTGAATACCGAAATGTCGGTGTCATTCAAGCTTTCATGGCTAGGATCATTTGTCATCATCATCGGCATCGCCCTCGTCTCGTTATCAGTTGATGCAATTTAGTTGATAAAATTTAGGGTTAAGACAATGTAGAACTTAATCAGCAAGTCTGTCCGCCGTTGTGTACAGGGTATGCGTTGGAGATTTGACCTCTCGAGTTGACAAAGTTCGGAATTTGGTTTGCCATATTTATCGCACGTAAAATATAGCCTTACCAAAATTCTCATTCAATCTTTCCCAAACAGCTAAACCTATAGTTTACATGTAAATTCTGACCATAAGATTATATCTATTCAGAGTCCCCGATTATTTCTGGTCCACCCGGTATTATAGATCACACTTACAAATGCGCAGGAATCAAAGGAAGAAATTAACTGCATTTATTCATTTACGGGTTTCTTCGTCTATTTATTCTCATTCTGATTCGTGTGAGGGTTGAGTGAGTAAAGTGCATACTATTTTTAGGAGAATGAATGTAATATTACGTGGGAATGCTATGTGAGAAATGTGAGTAGTATGTGCTGGATTTTCTGGAATCGTCTTCCTTGAGAAATGAAAGATATTTATGAGTCACTTCTAAAACAAGTTGCTTTCCCACTTGTGAGTGGTGTAATGGATTTTTATTATAAAATAATGCTGAGAGTATGTAGGATTGGAATTTGATAGGTCAGGAAGAAAGAATTTCGACACTCCGACAGTCAGGCGCTGTTTTTGGCGAAGGAGTAAAGATATGATGATCAAAACTTTCTTGTGGGTCACGGTCACTCATCAAAAGCATCATTGTTGAGCAGCTGATCCCAGTCTGGCCAATATTTACTTCGCATACGCCAACAAAATTGAGTCAAATTTGGAAAGCTCTCTGTAACGAGAAAATTAAATATTGTTATTGAATTGGAATGAATGGCGTGACTATTTTTGAATTAGAGTCTAAGCTAATAAGTCACCTTTGAGAGCAAAATTGTAAGGAGAACCATCCATGTTCCAGAGCATTTGGGCCAACATAGCAAATGCGGTGCAGTCAACTTCGCTCACAGTCTCCTCACTCAAGAAGTATTTTCTCTCTCCTAAAAATTTAAAACAAGGATTTCATGACTCATTTGCATACTTCCATGGAAATTGGTAACGCGTTCTAATTTTTATCGTTCCAGTTTATAAAGTTGACGCTGTAAAAACAATTCGGAAGATCTCTCACGAATATGAAAGGGTGATGGCTTCCAAGAAATGTCTGCCGACAAACTCCATATCATGTCAATAATTTCAGCTATCACTGTTGTCAAAATTCGAACCGTAATTTTTCCAAATATACAGAGAATAGTTGAAAAATGCAAAGAAGAACTAATAGAACTTTATATTTAGGTGTCCGCCAAGGCATACATGTCTAATATGTTCCGTATATTATGATGCTCTCTACCAGGACCAATCGAACCCGATTCATGCGACATTCACACATTGTGGACTGTATCCAAAAGTTCGCAGCATGATTTTTTTGAAATTATTAACGGGACAAGAGCGACAGAATAAACCATGCCTTTGAAGATTTAATTTGAAAATGTACGAATTACTGGTGTTATAGCCATAAAAATTTCATTCATAGTTTCAGTTCCGAAAAAGTCCTTATCTTGTTCGCCTGAACGGCTCCGCTAATATTCCGATTTCTTCTAGAACTACTATGACAGCTTGAGATAAATATAAAATCATATCCGTAATAACACTAGTTCTAGAAACTCCGATTATCGAATTCTTCTTTTTTTATAATACTAACCAAGAAAATCTGAAAGAGCTTGTAAATCCTCACAAACGGCTTCAATCACATCTCGGGGTGATTTTTTCCCAAGTCCGTGGAACCAGGCGGCTTGTTCAACCGTACGACAAACACAGGGTATCATGTCCAAAGTCTTTGCGGGCAACAATTGAATGTCTGCCAAGTTTCTGGCCCCGTCGTAGACCCAGCGATAAAGTGCGATGCCCCTTAATAAGGTTCAAACCAATTGTTGACAGTTTTGAAAAAAAAATCATTATATTTTTGATCATAATATTACCAATAGAGATGATTTTCCAACAAATGATTGTACGCGCGACCAATTGATTTCAGTCCGTCATCAATTCCTTTGTCACTCTCAATATTGTATTTGTCACAGAGGAAGCTAAAGATTGAGTCATAAATTAAACTCAATTAAGTTTGAATTCCAACTTAAATAGTAAAATGATTACCGAATACAATTCTGAGAATCACAAATGTCTTCAAGGTCAAGAGTAATCCATGGACTTTCTCCATTCCGTGGTTCTTCGCTGTTAAAGTTGACCTCGTATTTGATTCCGTGAACACGGAGAAAAGTTTCCAACTAACAATAAGAATTCCAAATTAATTGTAAAGAGTCAGTATTACGAACTAATATAAAACTAGAACTAACGGGAAACATCAGAAAACTAACCTTGAAAGGATAAGGGGCAATGCAAGGAGTGCGCCGTCCTGTATTTTTTAAAAAAAGATTACATTTCTGAACTAAAGTTTCATGACTTAATTTAAAAAATCTTGAGCTAATTGACCTCTGGGACATTGGTGTAAAATGAGTACGCCTTCTGGCGAGTTGGCACTTCCATTGAAAATCTGACGATTCTTTGTCGGGAGTTGTTGAGCCAATTCGAATTTTTTGGCTTGCTTGTGTTTGTTGTAAAAGTAGTATCCAGCTGCACCACCCATGACCCATGCACATCCGATGGCGACCCCGATGACCACATGTTTCGGGTTGACCTGAGCTGGAAGGATTGAACCCAGAGTCTCAAGAAACCCTCCGGATGAAATGGGTTTCGCAGGCATCACGTACTTTGGGGCTTGTTGTTGAAATGACATAATTTTGTTGTAGCTAATTTAGCTTTCCAGTCCAAATAATGTTTGAAAGAATGAATCTCTCAGTTTAATTTTTTCAGCCTTCCGGCTTGTCAAATGATACGTGAATTTAAACTTTCAGATTTTGATACGTAATATAGAATGACACTTGAGTAAGAAATAAATATAAGACTTATAATACAAAACTAAATTCGACAAGACATTTGCTCTGGTCGTTTACTCTCATACTCTAACAAAGCTTGTGTATTCGGATGCAATTATGATTTTTAAGACAATTAAGAAAGTTGCTACAGCGACGCACACATTTACACTTTCTTAAAGTGAATTTCTACTTGTCAATTTATTAAAATGCAAAAGTTTTGCTGGAAAATTTCGAATAATTAAGAATGCTCAATGAAGAATTTTGATTAGAGAGTGCCTCTGTCATGTGTGGCCATAGTTGTATTACGTCGTAAGGCCAAGTTTTTGTTGAATGTCATCATTCTAAAAAAATAATAAGATAATAAAATTTCCTTCACTTAGCTTCAGACTTTTGTTCAGACTTGGGTCAATTAATTTGACAATGTAGTTAACTACAAATTACAAATTAAACCCTCATTTTTAGAAGTAATCTCTTACAATTTATAATGGACAGTTTCTGAAGTAATTAATTGCAAATTATTACAAATTACACGCGAAATTGTGAAATTATTTTCAATTACAATTACGCAGTTGTACTTGAATTTTCAATTATACAAATTTTGTGTTTCTCAGCACCAAAACCATCTCTTTTCTTTGAATACCCTAAACTTCATTCGGACTTTAGTAGTCAACAAAAGTAATTGCAAAAATGTAATTTCCATTGAAATTACAACCATCTTCGAAATAATTAATCCCAGTTGCAAATTGCTTGCAAAATTTCTGATAATTACTATTACAATTACGTATTGTAATTGTAATTTAATTGCAAATGTAATTGTAATTTAATTACAAATGTAATTGTAATTGACCCAAGTCTGTTTTTGTTTCAAGATTCTGTAAAAAGGTTAATGAAATCTAACGTTTGGATTGCCCGAATTGTTGAGCTCGCATGAGTCGATTAGTTCCGTTGAGAATAAAACCTTGTTGGGTTTGACCAAATTGTTCTGCCGGAACGAATGGGTTATTAGCCAAATAATTTTGTTGTGACTGATTAATTTGCTCGAATGGGCCGTTCGCATTTGGATTTGCGTAAGCAAGTTGTTGAGTCGGATCATACTGTTGCAGCTGGTTCTGGTAAACAATTTGATTTTGATCGGTCGGGTAATACTGTTGCGGCTGCTCTGCACTGCCTGGTACCAATGCCTGGATTGGAATAAATTGTGGCTGTTGGCCTTGGAGTGCGCTTGTTTCATTTATATACCCTCGTAACTGAGCCATTTTCATGGAATGATCCAAATTATTCAATCCTTGCAAGTGTTGTTGGATCAAAGCCTCTTGTTCTTGTTGTTGTCGCAAAAGTTTCTCATCTTGGTTGACCACTGTGTTGTTCAAGGTTAATACTGGGTAACCTGAACCCTACAAAATATAAATGAAAAAATGTTTCGATTCGGGTATTACTATTACTCAATCTGCTAATAAACCGGTTATACTTACTTGAACGTAAGGTACAGGAGGCGCTTGGCCATACCCTTGCCCAATTTGCTCCAAAATTGGTAATTGACCTGGAATTTGATGAGCTGGAGTTTGTACAAATTGCTGAGGAGGTGTTTGGTTTGAACCAGATTGTTGTCCGATCTGTGGTTGATTCAAAAATGGTTGTGGGCCAATATTTGGTGATCCAGGTTGCTGTGAAATAGGCGCATTTTGCTGCTGTGGAAAGTTTTGTGGAGCTGGTGATTGTGAAACTGCCAAATTTTGTACAGCCGATTGTTGTGCTAAATTCGCATTTTGTACGGCAGGTTTCTTTGTCGCTTGACCAACTTTCTGTTGGTTAGATGATTTTGCCACAGGAATTGAGCTTTTATTCGTGTGTGGGGTCGACTTTGAGGCTTGAATAGAATTAGCGTTAGCACCACTGCTTCCAGCAATCACTTTCTCCGCCTTCTTTTCTTCAACAGCGATTTGTGCTCTAGAAATTTGAAATTCTCCAGTGGGGTACAAAAGATTGTCCGGGAGTTCAGCGTCACCCGGCTTTTGGAGTAAACTATCCCAGTCAGGCCAGAAACGTTCACGCATCCGGAGAACAAAGTTAACCAGGTTAGAGTATTCTATAAAAAAGTTACATGAAATTAGTAAAATGGCTAATTCAGCGAATTCCGTTCTTTATACGCTTACTCTTGAGTGCCAATTCGAATGGACAATCCGGCATATTCCAAACCATTTGTGCCAGCATAGCAAAAGCATTGCAATCAACCTCTCCGGGCTGTTGGCCCAAGAAATAATCATGATTACCTATGGAAAACTCAAAATTATTACTATTCCGAAAATAGTACAAATTCGTCCGAGTACTTCTCAACTAATGCGTAATGTTTAAATTACCCAGTGCGGCAGACAAATCCGCAAGATCAACAAGGACGAGTTCTACAACTTGATCCTTCGAAAGGCGTCCCAACCCGTGATACCAGGACTGGAATTTAAAAGAATGAATTAGAAATATGAACAATGAATGGTATTTTTACAAGCACAAATTAAACTCACAGCTCGGATAACAGAAGCACTGACTTCTGTCACAACGTCTTGTCCAACTGGTGATAATGGTTGAATGACTTTTAAGGATTTGCCTTCGTTATAAACCCAGCGCCACAGTGCAATTCCCCTAAACAACATAGAATATTACATTATTTAAGCATAGGGTTGAGGGTAAGCTTGCCAGGTGCGAAATAATACCAGTAAATATGGTTGTCCAACATAATCCCGACCAATCTAGATGCAGTGAGACGACTTTGTTGGCGAGCCGATTTTTCCAAATCAACTCCAAAAATTGAACAAAGGATTGGGACACATTCATGGGATTCAATCACATCCTCACCATTCACGGTCATCCAAGGAGAAGTTCTATTCGCTGGTTGATATGAAAAGTCGACCTATAATAACAATTTTAGAAGAAGTTAATTGCTGGTTCGATAACACTACATACTACATTTTCTTAGAATTACCGCACCTCGTATGGAATATTGGCGACACGCAAAAAAGTTTCCAACTTGAACGGAAATGGTGCCACAGCTGTATGCAAAAGATGTAATGAAAATTATTGTAAAATTAATGACTTTAAATGTTAGATTTAAATAAATTTACATGGAGTATAGTAGCCGCGTGGACATTGGTGGAGAGTGACCTTTATGGTCTTCCGTCGGAGGTCATAGTCAATTGCTTCCACTTGATTGGGAATTGGATTGCTCTCAGCATTCACTCCTTGAGGAACGGATGGTCCAGCTGGGTCAACAACATTGGCGTTTTCGATGTTGACGTTGAATGTTTCCGAAGATGACTCAAACAATGGATGTTGACGTTCTTTGGAGAGCCAGTGATACAATTGAAAAGCGCCATACCAGGCAGCGGCGGCAGTAGCACTCACTCCAAGCAGAGCCAAGACGCGTCGAAATGAGCGTCCACCTTCAAGTCCGTGTTGAGGCGACAATGCGTTCCGACGAGCCGCGATGATGGCTTGACTGTACAAATGTTGCTCCACAGACATTTTGATGATGATTTGATTAGCTGATTTGGATTAATTTAGAATGTCACTAATAGGATATTCAAAAAATTTGGAAGTGTAAAATAAAATGGGTGAAATAATGTAGCGGAGAGCAGAAATTTGGGAGTAGCCTCGGAATGGAGTTCTTTCTGAGAGATGTTATCGGTTTCCTTGGACTTCTGTTTACTAGTGTTTCCAGGGGGACTGATTCCCAAATGGTTCAGATTTGTGTGTTTAAGATTTAAAATGACCCATTGTCCATGGAGCCTAAGTTTTAGTAGAAAAAGTCTTTCTTTGTACATAAGTCATGCCGTGAAATTCGTTACTTCTGCCTATATGTACTTCACTGGAAGATTTTCAGTCTTATTGAATGCGTACCATTCAACCCGGGTGGTCTTAGCCGATGTGAAAGGAACAAGTCACAGCGGAAAGGACAATATGTAAATTCTTGGGTTGTTTTCTAACATTGCATAATTGCATAAACATTATATGCCTTCAATCCTGACGATTGCTTTCCGAAAGCTTGACACTTTTCAATGATTCACGACAAAATGTCTTCCAATCACGCCTTTCAAAATATTTACAATACCTACATAAAAATTGCTAGAATGACAATGACAATATTAAATGTCAGGAAATATATGAGAGCAAAACGAAAAATGCCAATTAAGTTTGAGAAAAATCATGCATCTTTCTGTAATTAGTTTGAAAGGAATGATCGGAAGACATGTTGTTGTAAAAGGTGTTTAATCAAGCTTTCGGAAAATCAGTTGTTTCCTTCTTCAGGATTGACATGCATGCATCTTTCTATTTTTCTGAAACGTTGACCTTTTATATTATAAATAACACTGAAGTAAACTCATTGAAATTGAAATTTGAATTAAATTGTGTACTCGGGTGCAACCGGGTTTCTCAATTTTATGAATGGAAATCTTTTGAAGCCGTAGAATTCCGTAAGTATTTGCAATTTCGTAACGAATGCGCGTTTCGTTAACTTTGGTTTCGTAATTATAACTTCATTGTGAAATTTGTGAAGTAATAGCTGGAAACCGATTTTGAAACTCACTATTTCGTTGTCGTAAATTGTAATACTATACTTTTTGTGGTTTGATCCATGCTTCAGAAACAGTTTTCTTTATTTCTGGTTGAGAAAATCAATTCAAGAGAATGCAATAATCTTTTTTATTTCGGCTTACTTGATAGCTACATTCGCAATTCATGCTAATAGTTACACTGACAATATTTCAGAAAATTCTATTGTTTCTTTCAATCAATTTACCGTAAGAGCCCATATAATTCGATACATATTCACGTCACGTTAATTTGGAACAATGCATTTTGCATTTAAAGTATTTGGAAGTTGTTTTGAAGTTTGATGATGAAGTGTTCAGACGTTGACAGACCACAGACGCCTATTAAAATAAACATGACATTACTTAAAACAATCCATGTTTGTGAACGAAAAGACAGCGGTAGTTATTTGTTCTATGAGGTTCTTACTGTGTGGGAATAGAAGACGTGACGTTGCCTCCGGTTTCTATCTTGAGACGACTAATACTAATTTGTTTATTGACTGATTTCTCCCGTCGACCTAGAGCACGACGGGAATTAAGAGTACATCTAGTCGTACTTTTACACTCGTCATGACATACGACGAGTTCAGTATTTTTGGTGGATTCTTGTGAACGACTTTTTCCGACACCCAATACATAGTTATTTTCCAAAATGGCCTCAATCTTGGACGTCTCTCCACCACCGAGAAGCTGGTCCCAGTCAGGCCACAGAAGGCGCCGAATACGTAAGCAATAATTGACCAGAGAAGGATATCCTGTTGAAATAATACCATAATTTATTATGGGTGAACGAACTTGTCCAAGAACCCAATCTAAAGTAATAATGATTTATTTCCTACACACCACGAACCAATTGCTCGAATGGGTGTCCTGGAGTAGACCAGAGCAATTGGGATAGAATCGCAAAAGCTGAACAGTCAATGTCGGTCAAAGAATCTCCGATAAAATGGTTCTTGCTTCCTATAAGAGTCAAAAATAAGATTGTATCACTTCATACCAGACGTGATTACCTCGACAATTTTACTTACCAAGAGAAGCTGTGAGAGCAGTCAAGTCGTCACGAATAGTCTCAAGGATTTCCTTTCCTTTCATCCTTCCCAAAGACTGATGAGAGCCGGTCGCTTTTAAAAATGTTGATTCTTTTTTGACTTCGCCAAGAACAATTGCAGAGATAGGTTGATCCAAATGCATTTCTTGTCCTTCATCAATCACACAACGCCAAATAGCTACTCCCCTAAAATAAATAAATGGACGATTTCGTTACTTATTTAGTTTGAGACCTGGCAGACACAAAAGAGTGCAAACCGTAATCTTACCAGTAGAGATGAAAGTCCAGGAGAATGCTAATGTACAAGGCCGGAACCTAAATACAAAGATCGATTTTAAAAAATATACATTATTTATTTGAGAAATTTTTAACGTAGTACCTTCTTCTCAATTGGTGACAAGTGATCTTTCATGTGGCTGGAAAAATACTTCTGAACAAATCTGATACAGCTTTGGGCACCAACAATCGTTTCACTACCGAATGAGACCCAAGGTCCAGATTTATCACAGTCGAAAACAATCTGTAAGTAAAAATAGTAAAAAATTAGTAAAATAGTAAAAATAGTAAAAAAAAACTCACAATGACGCTAGGGCTATTGGGGCAATGTTGAAAATTGGTTAACAATGTAGAATGAAAACAAAGGAATTCTCACATCGTACGGGATGCCACACATTCGCAGCATACTTTCCAACTTCATGGCGTAAGGAACAGAGCAAGGATGACATTTTCCACGAGCAAATTGATGGAGAACCAATTTCTGACCGCCCTCAGAAATAAATGTCGAAAGTTCCTCTTCAACAGATCCACCACCAAACTGAATAAAGTAGTTGACAAGAGGATTCCAAGCATCACGTTGCTGCTCCAGACTCTCCACATGGTCAATTAGAAGTTGGCATTCTGAACTTTGAGTTTGGACATCCGCATGGAGAACAGTTGGCGTGGGTGGAAGTGTGGATGGTTTTCGACTTCCACGAGAAGAAGAACGGGAACGTGACGGACGATGTTGTTTTGTAATACTTTCCGACTTCGGGCGATCCCAGATCTCTAAGGAAGCCACCTCTATTATGTTAAAATCCAGAAGATGGTCCTTATATTGCTCGTATGGTGAAAGAGGCGGTGGAGGGTCAATGTCATGGTCGCCCAATGGTCCTGGTCGTTCAGCAGAATGGCTCATAATTTGAGGTGATGGGTGGATTTTGTGGTCAGATTTCGGGCTGAAGCGATAGCACCAGAAAATGTAGATGGCAATGGCAAAGCAAGCCACCGAAGCTCCGACACATGATGACATCAAGATGATGACGAGTTTATCAAGATCAAATACTGTTTTCCAAGAGCCCATTTGAAGTGCAAATCTCAGTGGCCAATTTGGCCATTCTTCTTCGGGCTCGGGCAACGGAATCACGGGGTCGCAATATCCATAACCATTAATGCAAAATGGGAAACCGTCCCAAAACATTTTCGAAGATTTATACTGGAATATCGTGTACAACTAATGGTACTCAGGTTTTGTGAACAGTAACTTTGAATGATTGTAGTCCAAGGATCAACACTCGTACATGACCTGACTAAAATATATAATACAAACAATATGTTGCCTAGACACCTGTCATGTAGCATTAACACAGAATTACAGAAACTCTAAAAAAATGGACTGAACCGAGTTGAACCTGGGCTTGCTCAATGTTATACAAATTGAAATCGGTTGAAACAATTAAAATTCCCTTGATTTACATCTAATCAAATGTCCTTCCTACTTCCTAGGAATTCAGTTTTCTGATTGAAAAAAAGTTGATGAAGATGACAATATTCTTTGTGGGAAAATGATACAAGAGATATTTGAACTGAATTAATATGACTAACGGATACTATTAAACTTAAAGGTAACTCTTTACAGTACCTGTTATGGGTACTGAATTCTAAGGATTGAAGGCAGGGAACGGTTCTATCTTAGCAAGATTTCCATCAAGTAGTCAATGTTGAAATTTTGTTGATCTTAAACTGATGTGAAATAGGATTTAGACTTTGACGACACATCTATCACACAATTAGCCTGGAGTCTACCCGTCAGATGCTTCAACCTTAAGAATTCAGCGATTACCATTAACTTTACAACGAGATATAAAAATCTCTAATTATTTAGATCGAACTATAGCAGAATCATTGCTATTATTTTAGGACATTACGATTATAAAAGTCCGTCAATTGAATTTACTCTGAAATGATCTCATTTGATTCCAAGCAGTGATGTGTTCGTTGGTTGCTTTCATGGGGCTGTGATTCTCCCATTCCGCATTCTCAATTCTTGTAAAGAACCAGAAAGAGACACTTGATTTAATTTTTGACGACATGAGTGTCAAGACTTCAACTTCAACCTTCAATGTTGTCTTTAAGGAAACAGTTTGACATAATTCGTGAAATAATTGGGTTGATTCATATCGTCCCAAAATCGATTTAAACTCTGGAACCACTCATGTAAGGTAACTTTTTGGCTCACAAGTTCCCGGTTCTCAGCAAATGGAGCCCTGAAGTACGTGTTCAAGTCTGCTATCACTCTTTTAAACTCAGCATACCTGTTGTGAATTAATCATACAGACACTGAACATCATACATGTTTAGCTACCCCCTCGCGGGTGTACAAGCACGGGTCGCGACCGAAGGTCGCGATCAGCACCCTATTTTAGATTTTGTTACCAAAACCTAATACAGGGTGCTTTTACGGCACCCAGTCGAAGGTTTGATGACAAACCACAAAATAGGGTGCACTGTATCACTAAAATTAAACTTATAAATAATTTGTCATTTTTTCCGACCTAAATATGACCAATTTTGGGCACCTTTTTATCCCATCAATTTTTTTACCTAAAACCAACTTTTACATGCTTCCTATGTTAACTTAACCTCAAAAAAATTTTTGCCTCCGGCGGCCGCTCCGCGGGGACCGCGCTAACGCGCGCGGGCGTACGATGTTACCCATAACAATATCCGTCTTGGTCATACCCCCCTAATTCTGCCAAAAAAAATTGTAGGATTTTGGCACCCTATTTTCCCGGGGCCATCCACACCCCCCGTGAACTAGGGTAGCTAAACACGTATGATCATAATCAAAATTTTAGCATGCCAGAGGCCATGGGACAGACATCCCATCAAATGATGAGATTTTATACCAAATTGTTTTGACATTGACGGAAACGACAAACTCTTGTCGTTGTCGTAAAGTGCGGTGAGGATTGATCGATTTTAATCTCATCCAGTCAATTTCTTCCGGTGCCTTGCACTGGACATGCACTGCTTCAACACTATTCTTCTAAACGAACGAAACCGCACGTCATTCCAAGAGTCAAATTACTTTTTACCACAAACAGTTTCGTTTACGGACGTCACCCATGACCTTCATGAAAGTGAACTGTTTACCTGTGCTCTAAAATTAATTCTACGAGATAACTCAGGGTCAAATTCAAATATTCTAAACTCGGGCCAGGGATAAAAAGTAACAGTTCAATGTTAGACTCAAGAAGATTTCACATAGTTATAGTTAATGGCCGTTATAACAGCTATCAACTACGTGAAAAATTCTTCGTTAGACTATGGAAAAGCTCATCACCCTAAATTCTGAAATCAATACTTTATTTACTTTTTAAATCTAAGAGTAACACATTTAGTATTACATGTGGTCATCCGCGTGGAAACTATCATTTGACAGATTGAGTAGACTATCGAAATCGAACTTGACACTATTTTTATCAAATACATTTGGTGGTGGATTCACTTCATACTCCTCCCATTCTGACTCGGTGGGGTCTTCAGGAGGTGTTCGAGATCTTCCCCCAGTACAAAGAGGATACTCAGTCCCAGGTTTTCCAGGAATAATACTCTCCAGAAGAATGATGTGTTCCCAAGTTGAGCCAAGGTCATAGTCATAAATCGCTTGTTTTTGTCCCTCCATCTTGAAATAATCTTTGATCAAAAAGTCTCCTCTCGGGTGAACTGGCGTGACACGCTCTAGAATAAAAAAGGATTCTCAATTTTAGTTTTTAATTTTCATAATATTAAGGCAATTTAGGGTGTACGTACCAGTAAAATAAATATTACAAAAATTTTCTACTTACCCAGAAAGACTTGAAGATTAGGGAATTCATTATAGTTCATCTTAGGTCGTTTTCTGTCTCCCATCTCAAATGTATGTAAATGTTGACCTGACCAACCGAACAAGCATTGGATAGTTTGATGGAGTTCTCGAAAAGTAAATTCTTCTGGAACTTGGACACGTCTCCAAATCGGTGGTTTATATCTTCCACTCAATGAAATTTTGAACTGGTAGACCACTTCTGTATTCTTCTTAGAACTCGCCGAAGAAGTTGACGGTTGTGGTTTCGGTTTCCGGGTCGAGGTCCCTGGGTTCCCAGTACTGGTTGAGCTTGACCGCTTCGGCTTCAATATAGCACGTACAGCTGTACCAAGGTCTGCAAAATAGGTTGGAGTTGATTGCTGAGTATAAGGGACATTACCGTTCCTGGACGCCTCAGGTTCCATGTCCACGGTCGTTGTATCAGTACCGTTACTGCTACTGATTGAAGTTGACGGTTGTTTCTGTCCCTGTTCCGGTTCCACAACGGTCGCGGTCTCAGTCACATTTCCTAGTGACCGTTTCGGTTCCAATGTCACATTTCCCCCAGGGGTACCGGTAGTAGTCGAGCTTGCCTTTTGTTGTTTCACCAGTTGCACACCCAAGGTTCCGTACCCATGCTCACCGTACATACGTGACGGTTTTGGTTGCAGAGTAAAGGTCAAGGTCCCGTCATGTTCTCGTTTTTGACCACTCTTCGTTGAGGGTGACTGTTTCTGTCTCATGGTCTTGGTCACGGTTACAGTCCCAGGGTAACGGCTACTGGTCGAAGTTGCTGGTTGGAGTTTCAAGGTCAATATTCCAGGAGGAGACTCTGACGGTTTTGGTTCCGCGGTCGCGGTCAAGGTCACCAGTATGGCCAGGTCGTTCGGTGTTTTAGATGCCATTTTGGTTTCAGCAGTGCCGATTGCCGATCTCGTGGTGGTTCGTGTGGTTACTGCTAAGATCAAAGTATGGAAAACGTTTTTCGAATATTTGACAATTTTAACGAGAACAAAATAAATTCCGAAACCAAATTCTTCCTTCGATACTTTTTCGAAACCCGGAGAACGCTCTGAAATTCAACGAGAAAAAAATTGGCGCTGACGCATCGGCTCCTCCATCAAAATTTTTCGGTGCCATTGAAAGTTCAGAAGATGCGATACCCATTTACAGGGTGGCACATAAATCGTAATCAGTGTGATTTTAAAATGTGGGAAGAGATAGAGAACACGAACGACAGAAATCAATATACAGTGGACTCTCTATATAGCGAACTCGAAAAATGCACCAAAATGTGTCCAATAAAGAGAGAGTTTAATATACA
>JAQGCB010001124.1:0-16068 GCA_034698835.1 Protaphorura tricampata | reverse complement strand
ATATAACCCTAATTATATTTAGTTATATTATATAATATATCATATATTACATAATTTATCATATTATGATATTATCCATTATAGAGTATCACTGGACTGTCGACTACAGTGTATATGCCACCATTGTCTACCTTTGCACAGAGGTAAGACTGTAGCGTACGACTTTCAGAAATTAATTAAATTCTATTATACAAAATACTTAATAATTAAATTCTATTACACAAAATACTTAATAAGTATTTTGTATAATAGAATTTAATTAACAAGGTTCTGTTGGGTTTTGTGGAGATGTAAATGAATTAACAATATTGTTTTTTTCCAGCTATATTACACAATAATGAGTTCCAGTGTTGAAATGAATCTTTCCGTCTACTGGTGTTTGCTCACACTTGGTCTGTGTATGTAAGTACACTACACAGTTGTCTACTCATTGTATTTTTTATGTTTTAGAATATTGTGTTTCTTGTCACAAGTCAAAACACGGTTTAGTTCAATTGTTCAATGTAATTTAGAAACATTTTTGCCGTTTGATCTAATCATTATCAAATCATATATCAGCTTTATGTATTTGTTTACTTTTGAAACGAGTCAAATTCTTAGCTGTTCCCTATGTTGGACAATGATGCAAATTGACCTCCCTAAGACCTGTTGTGGCGAGCACAAATTGAAAAGTTGTCCTTATCAATAATTCTAATATGGATAATGGATACGGATAATATATATATACTTAGAAGAACTTTAATCGTTCGTATTAATAAAAGTTTGACTGTTCATTTCGTTCTACTGTTCTACAGCCGAGTACTCTCTTCCGTAACTTCCGTTTATTTTCGAGGTGATGAAGTGATTGGGGAGCGTGCCATGTGTTTGGTCATGGGGTTTGCGTATTTTCTTATGGCGATGATGATACTAATTGTCGATGAAGATACACTTGAGGTTGGTGTGGACTCTGCTTATCAAAGCTTCAAAGAAAATGCGGCCACTTTCTTAGAGCGACAGGGCGTTCCGTCAGTGTGAGTTTCTTCACAATAATTATTTTTGTGTAACAAATGGTTGCTGGGTTGAATGCATTGTTAGTTAATGCGAGTTAATGCATATACTGCAAAGACTTCTAGTAATTTGCATGATGAATTACTTCTGTTTGTGTAAGTGCGTAACGGTTTCGGATATTTTAGCGTGAGGATATTAGACAATTAAGGAATACATCTATGTCTTGTAGTATTTTTTTTCTGTCTTGCCTCCGCATAGAATTCTAACGCAATTTTTCTGTTTCATTGCAGTGGGCCAGCATCCAAACTGATCATCAAATTTTTCATTGCTGCCTTCTGTGGTTTCCTTGGGTCTCTGTTTACCTTTCCCGGTAAGGTGTTTTAAATCTTTGTTTTTATATGTATTATGAAGTACTTATTTTGGTCCTAGAAATCAATGAATAAACTATTTCCTTGTTGTCTAATTACAGGGATTCGAATGAGCAAAATGTTCTGGGACAGCCTAAAGTGAGTATGGTTATTGTATTTATTCTTTGTGCTAACAAACACGTACGCATTATGCTGAGTCAGTCCAATTAGCGAACTTTGTATACTAAGAATGCTGGGACAGCTTGTGTATTTTGAATCTGAATTCTGAAATGTACAAACTGTGACCGTATGACTTGATTTGCATTCCCCAAATAACGGCTTCTAATGTAGTCCATGTGTAAATAGAAATTATATGATAATTCAAGATTCAAGATTCAATTTATTATAGTCATTGAAAACATAGCCCACACAATTTAACATGAAAATGCTAATTTGTCTAATTTAAATCAGTAAAGCTGTAAAGCAAGTCTCACTTTTTGTGGAATTATGGTTTCTAAGCAAAAACGGACGTTTTTAGATCGGAGTGTAGGGAATGGATATTTTACAATATTTATATCTTAAACAGAAATAATACGAATGCGGTATGAGATTATTGTTCAAGAGGATCTTTTTTGTAAATTAACTGGAGGATGATAGTGTTAAATTTTTTGTACGTGTCGAAAGGTGTAATTCCTGTATCCGTGATGAACTTATCTCAGAATAATGAGTGAGAATCTTCGTATAAATAGAAAAACAATTCGTTAATAATTTGTTTGTCTTTACTCACAGGTACTGTGAAGGACGGCCTTTCTTAAAACTCATGCTCAACGTTACCTACATTATGCCATTGCTGCTTGTTGTTTTATGGATAAAACCGGTTGGTCGCCAAATCTTCAGTAGACTTCCGATTGCGTGGTTGGATGATAATCCATTGTAAGTTTATTTTCTATGAGATTATTAAGGTATTTTGTATTGAGCTGCGACTCACATGTGTTGTCTTTTCTTCAATTTCTAGGATGAGTGAAGCGTCCTTTGACAGTTTTCGAATGATTCTGGTTGTAGTCTTTGTTGTGCTACGTATTGCATTCATGCCTTTGTTTCTTCAATCGTTTTTGAATGTGGCACAAGACCGACTTTTGGACCAGAGGAGCGAGGCTGGCCGAGTTTTAAACACTGATCTTCAGAAACAAGTAAAATAATATTTATATTTACGACAAGGCATCCTTATTAAGATTATTTCTACTTGTACTACTACAACTACTACTATACTTACTAGACAAACGGTACATTATTAATCCACATTTTTTAAAACACTCAATTTATTCATAAACATTTAAAGCTAATAATACAGACATAGGTATTACATATACCTACACTTGTTACTTGTACTTGTTTTTATATTTCTGAAAAAAGAAATTAAAAAAGGAAAAGTGGGGAAGGGCGGGGGGAGGGGTGAGGGAGGCTTGCGATTTCTGGCTTCTATGCGCTGATATTTTCTTATACAGAAATATAAGAACAAGTACAAGTAACAATCACAATAATATAATAAAAGTAAAAGTAATATTAGCATGAAAAGTATAATAGGGCTTGATCCAGTTGATTCAGCTGCGTCCCCACCTCCGCGATGATTCCGTCGAGTAGTTCTTCGCAGGTCATTCCATCAAGCTCATCCATTTGTCGTCTAAATTCGTCGTCTTCGTCCTCAGCACTCCATTGGGTCAGCTCCGCGATGATTTCCAGAAGTTCATCTCCCATCACTCCCATGTCTTTCTCCGTTGAGTTTTCTGATTGACTAATTTCACGAAGCAATGTTGAGGTTGGATTCACTGTTGTTACGAAGTTCTGTTGAATTTGGTTGGTGGATTCGAGTTTGGATTCATTTTCGTCAGCAAGATTTACGTTGAGTTCGGAGTCACTTTTGTTACGAAGTTTTGTTGAGTTTGAGGTCGTGGGTTCATGTGGTGTTGTCGTTTTCTTGTTCATTAATCTTGTCACTTCTGAAAAGACTGACCAAATAAAAAAAGCCATTTTCAGGAAGTTCTGTTCTTTTTTCGAAGCACTGTTGTGAAGTTAGATTTTCGGTGGTCTGTAGAGTTAGGATTTTTGAAGCACTTTTGTTCAGGTAAGATTCACTGTTGTCCGAAGTAGAATTCGTTGTTTTCACTTTTGGTTTTTAAGAGGTTTTCGAGCGTACAAAGTTTTACTAAAATCGTTTGTGGCCGAAGCGAGGATCGACTGATTCTCGCGGACGGTCTTTGATTTTTTCTGAAAAATTTTAATCGCTGAGCCTGGTCGTTATAGGAACGATTTAACCTAGGCCCTTACCAATGCATTGAATTTGACCTATTGTCAGTGCTTGTTGATTTCTTAATTATAAGTGTAGCGTTACCCACGGTTACTCGTACTCCTCCATGATATCCACTGAATCCTATGTAGCGATTGAAAAAAGCAAAATTATGCTACATTCTCGGTGTTTGCGAGGAATTGACCTCACAGCGTCGTGCCTCCATCACGTATAATATTTGAATATTACTGATTGTAGAAATATCAACAATGCTAGGATCACAGCACAATTGAAGTTCAAACCCAATTTTGCAATCCAATGCAATGACATACAAATTAAGAAAATGGCGAAGGGGACGCCTTCGTCATATATCCGCCATGGGACATGACGATGAAAAAATACAAGAAATTCTTACAGTAGTTTTTATTTGTAATCAATCAAATTGGTAGAGAAACATTTATGCGACTCGTATTTGTTATTACGCTTGTATTTATTCACATATTTTCATCCTCGATGTGTTCAATTTGCAGCAGCATATCGATAGAATTGATCAAAGACAGATTAGAAATCTTATCATCGTAAAACCGAATTACCATAAATGACCGGTTAAGTATTATCATTTCCAATTAAATCTGTCGTCTGTCTTGTCTGCCTCGTTTAGAGAGGAACATTTTCAAGAGGTGCGTCTTAAACCCAAATGATTACATGGCATGGGTGTTAAATATGATTTATTTTTTGTCCCAAACATAAAATGTGTAAACTCGGAAGTACAGCGTGGAAAAAATTCCCACGACGAACTAATTTTTCTGGTAAGTGTAAACCTTTCTAAGATGATGTCAAAGTTTTCAGATCACGAAGAAAAGATTTTTAGACTGAAACACAGATGTGAAAACTACACTATACTCAGAACAAGAGATCCGTTCCTGAACATATTACTCCCACCATCATTCTCCGATTTTTTTCAATTGGCCTTCGCGATGGCGTCAGTTATGACGTCCTGTTTTACACAAGTAGCTCAAAAAATAATAAATCCAAACACCAAACCCTCTGGTTTTATTTGTTTCCGCCATGATTACGGAGAATTGTTGTAAGACTAGCAAATCTTTAGAATTTACTCAAAATCTGCATTCCATTCTGTACTGAAAAAACTGACCATACGATTCCCCTAAAGTAACAGATTGGCAAGTTTTAGTTACAGAAAATTGAATGTCATTTATGTCATTACTAATTAATATGAGGTAAACGTCATTAAAAAAAGTCACATTTCGATTGTCATCAATTTCATTCAATTACATCTTTAAAAATTAGGAGTTGCATCTTTGAGACTCATGGAGCTTTCCAAGTATAAAGTGTAGGCCGGGACCAGTGCAATTTGTACCATGAATTAAGGCAAATGTCACCAATCTCGACCTCCACTTTTACAAGATACGGGGTGTGCCAAATTGTAACTCGAAAATCACAGATTTTCTTCAAAGCGTCGTCCCTTCTTCTCTTCATCTTCTTCTAATCCAATCATTGAATCCAGCCATCCTCAGTTTCGATGAAATTCTGCAAAACTCAAAGGCCGGGACCAGTGCAATATTAACATCTGACAGTGCAAAAACATTGCAACCAGTTCCGACCGCCGAGTAATGCAAATGATTTTTGATTTAGGAGGTTATGTTGTTGTTGTACGTGTATTCAAACAAGTTGGAGTTTTGGTAAGTTTTTCCTTCTGAATGAGGCATTGTGTTGATGATTTCATTGGAAATTGTTGATTACGGTTAAAGTTATTGTAGTTAAAAGCAAACCACTCCAACTGAACTCGAACTCTTCAGCCTTCACCCGTTCCCCTTCATAATTATTTTGTCAAAAATTTCACGCAACTTGAGCAATGAATTACTACAAGTATAATAATAGTCTGTCCGTATATAAAAAATGAGTACGAATATGAATAACAATGATTTGTAACATTAATACAAATGCAATGCGAATATAAATTGTACCACACTTATGCAGGGTGGTTCATCGCCATCGCCACCATTGCGTCATCTCCACTGTCCTGTCACTACGGCCGGACCCTGTAAGGTGGTAAAAAAGTGAGATATACATTACTTATAGTTTAATATTGTTATTAATTTTTTCGCCGGAAGTGAAGGATACGTGATATGAACCGCCCTGTATGTTTATACTCTCCCAAATCAAGTCAGATTCCAGATCGTGGAATTCTTCCGTCATTCATACACGACACTACACACTAGACATACGTAAAGCAATACATCATCTCCATGTTTAGTTCATGTTACATGAAGTCACTTTACTTTATTTATGATTGTACCGAAGGATTTTACCGGAAATGGCATTCTCTAACTATAACGTAGTTCTAGTACTAACTAACATCAGAATTTTATACAAAGCATCAGCATAAGCACGATGAGATCAGTCCTAGTCCTATGGGCCATGGGCTGTGGCTGGCGTGGAAGCAACAATAATCATTAAGATGCACTATTACACGCTACACATGAGATAATACATAATAGACTGATGGGAGGACAGGACAAGAAATTTTTGGGGTCTTCCTAAACAATAAAAAATGAAGCAAATTGAACTACTCTCATAAAAATATGCACAATTACTTACACAATGTGTAATGTGTAATGTGGATTAAACAACTCGAGTATATACATACGACATTGTACTCAAAACACGAGGTTTTCTATACATAGTAGTCTAGTCGTATGTACCAGTTTAGAAAGAAGAGTTCTTTCAACTTTGGTCCAAACGTTTTTTTTTCATTGCAAAAAGAGTGGAAAGGATGTGCGATGTGCACACAATATGCTTCCCTCCCACAGAGTGCCCGGTCTGGGGTTGATTACAAATTCATCGCTAGCTTTTAGTTTAAAAAAAAAGTTAAGCCAAGAATACAGAATTGAATTTCATAATCGGCAACAGTTGAATGATGAGGTTTAAATGGTCTAAATGTTACGTTTACTTATCTCAAAATGATGGTAATGCCAATGACAGCAGAGGACTACGAAATTGTAACCGACTCAGACCGGAATTCCGAAAATACCTATCAATCTGCTAGTCTGCTACCCACCCTCCTAAAACTTCCCGTCTGTTTATTGCAATTTTAGATTGTGAACTTCTTGGACGAATTAAATAAACGTTTAACCATTTTGAGAATTTGAGTCACCTTAAAATGAAATACATCAGCTGAACTGAATATATTTTTAAACTTAATTGAATGTATGTGTCCAAAAACTGCAAAGAACGAAAGTAATTCGAATGGGGAAATCCAAGCAACTGCATAGGTTAACTGGCATGCGGCAAAATTTTGAAATAACTTACGAATTTCTCGTCACCTTTGAAATTGAATCTTCAAAATTTTTGCAAAGTCTCATCCAAGATCTTGTCCATTCTCCATTGTCCGTGACCTTATGACCTTACCACCGACTGACCGTTTCTGATGCAAGACGCTCTGGGCTTAAAAATGAAGTCTGGCTGCTGCGTGGCGTCTGTCGGACGATTCGAGTTTGGAGCCGCTGCTGGCTCGTACTACCGAAGCGCAAGGAAATTTTTGTGTCCACTTTCCCCTCGCAGTCGCAGGCCGCACTTCTAAAATTAAAATTACAAGGCTGATTTTTTTCGAGATTCGGTTGAGACTCCATGAATTGGTCAGTGTTGACCTCTTGACACTGACCAGATTCTGGAAATTGTCCAAAACTAGTGGCCACCATAGTTTCACACGTAGTCAGAAAAATGTGTACCGGAAAAGAGCTTGTTTAGGCCTAACTCCACTGAATAGTACGATACTCGAGATGCGACCCAATTTCTGCGTTATAGATAAAATATTTCATACACAGAATTTCAAATATTCTAGAGCGTATTAGATTCCAGGTATGTACGAAACCAGAAAGTCAGCAAAAGACAAAAATTCCAAACTTCTCGAATATTCCAATCATTCCCGTACGAATTGGCACTTTGAATGAAAGTTTTGACCCTAGCGAAGGCAAACCCATAAAAGTCGGAATTCAATTCAGTTGAGAAAAATTCCTTCACTGACATAAAATTTTGGGAAGAATTTTGTAGTTGCTACGGTTTGTTAAGTAGTCCTAGTCCTACCAGGTTCATTCTTGGGTTTTGAAGATGTTTGAAAAGAATAAGAGGACAAAGAAAGGGTGGATATAAATATTAAACGCACTTTACCCTTGAGAGCACCCAAAAACCCTTACAAGTTAGAACTACACTACTGCAAGCCATCCATATCCCATCCACATACAAATTTTGTTGACCATCTGCTCTTTTCGACCTGACAATCCGTCGTGTCGGTTCATAGACAACTAACCTGAAGCTGATCATCTTTCTCAAATATTATAAAGACCAGAGAAAGAGAACGAGAGCACTAGAAACCTCTCAACTTACGTTGGGTTGCGTATTAGATTTTCATGTGGATGAATGGTAATGGTAAGGTTAGAATGCTAGCCCAAAATGCCAAGCTAAAGCCTTTGAAGCATTTTTTGAATAGAATTCCAACTTCCAACAACATGAATGCGACAAAGAGCTGTGAAATGAAGTTGGAACTCGGATCAGTTTGTGGATCTATGTTTTCCGGAACATGTAAACTTAAAATATTAAAAAAATAAAACAAAACCTGTCCCAGGGGACCGGGCTATGGGTAACTCGGTGACTGTATATGCAGATGACCGTTCCTTCGGGGTGGTCGCTTATACAAGTTCCAATGTAATATTCTCATCTTTTGTTTTCTTCAAAAATAAAATACAATTTTAGGAACAAAGACTCATCTGCCTTGTCTATCTAGTACGTACAATGCAAATGAAACTCGTGTGACCCAAACTGACTTGGCCACCACCACCACCTGCCAATGAAGCATGACAAAGGAAGCGTAATTTTTTTTATCCGAGAAGGAAGTAGTAAAGTAAAGTAATTTTTAAAACTAAACATGCAAAACATGAAACAACAACCTGCCACCATGCTATCATCCGCATCCCATGCCATCCCATGCCATGCCGATGTCGGGGCGTACAATTTTTTTAATACATTTTTTGTCATTAATCGCCTCACTCCATTCAACACCTGCCGTCCGGATGCTTTTTGGGTCTGCGTTGCGTTGGGCCTGCATGTTTTTTAGTTTGATCTGATCTGACGGGATATCGAGCAGTCTAAGCGTTCATCCATGTAAAAGCAAAAGCAGATGCAAGTACTAGAGGAGGAAGCATTAACCCAACAACGCAACCGAAATGTTACTCCAATGAGTAAAATATTTAACAGTAAAATTGTAAATTGGTTAGTTAGAAGCTACTGAACTTAAGGAAGGCCACGTTTACGTTTACGGTGATGATTAATGTGAGGCGAGGAAATTAGTGACTCGGCCAAATGTCAGTGTCATGCATGTGAATAGTAAAAAAAAAGTAACAACAACGTGTTCCCGGTATTAGCAAAAAGCCCATGCACATGCAACAATAAGATCGACAGGTTTACACACTTTACACGCTTACAACATTTACATAAAGGTAAAGAAAGGAGTTTACCATGGCACAAAGAATAAAATAAGATTTATCTTTGAGCACCTGGGTGGTAAGGATTTGATGAATGACTGAATGATTTTCGTCTGTGACAAAATCTTCCTCAAAATTTATTCGGTTGTCATTGTCATCTTTCATCTTGATCTTACATTTGACGCTTTTATATGTAAATATAGAATCAGTTCAAAGAAAGTTCATTCAAATACACAGATTTTAAAAATCAATGTGTTTGGACTGTAAGACAGTCATGCCAGCGTAGCACTACTTGCCTGATTGGATTCCAATATCTCCGATAAGATAAACAGGCAATTACATAATATGTTTTCTGATCGAACATAGCAGTAATAAATAACCCCACAAAAAATTGGGTAAACTTGTATTTTTTTTAAAAAAATCTGTGATTTTCCGAAGAGATATTTATCTACTCACCCGTAGTCCCAAGAAAACGTTACATGTTACGATTACGATAAGACGTTATACCCGCAGTGACAGAATTAACACAGACAACAGTAGTTTTTGTGTGTAGCGGGACTTACCTTTTTTTACTGCCATCGACACTGTAAAAATGTAATTTGGTGTGAATGAAGTGACACTTGTCAAACTCTTCCTTCCAATAAATCATTTAGCGTATCGTACTCGTAATTTCACTCACTCCACGAATTTTGTTGGATTGTACGTTTGTGTTTATGCATAAGCATGGAACAGGTGTTAAATGGTGTCATAGTGGTAGTATAATTGCAAAGTAATAAACTTGAGATAATAGCTCTAATCTGTAATTGAACTAATGACTGGTTAAACCTCTGGACTGTTTGCTCAGACTTGGAACGGCGGATTGTTAGCTTAGATAATTAACATCCAATAATATCGTTCTGAGTAAAAACAATATTTTCGAAATACTTCCCGTAAGAACAACTCGTAAATGATGAGAATTTATGCACGCATATTTATTGTACATGTAAAACGAGTCGAAATTTCTAAGACGTATTCCTGTCAATCGTGTCTTGTAAATAACAATAAGCCTGATTGCTTCCGTGCAAATAAAATCTAATATAGAGTGAAATAGTTAAAACTAAAATGTAGTTGATAAAAAAAACAAATTACTTGAGCTACTAAAAAAATTTGGAACAAACTTGAGAAATCGAATAAAAATCTCACAACTTACGAGATCACAATTATTTAGTTGATAATCTCTCAAAAATGTACTCTACTAAAGGAATTTGAACATTCAGTCCAAATTACCGAAAAATCTCTGGAAATTCCTTTAATATGTATAAGAATCCCTTTTCTGATAATCCACCCAAATATACGCTAATTGTTTATCTGCCTTGCTTGCATTTATCCAGGTCAAGTTTTACTTAAAGTAAAAATTATTTAAGAATTCTAATTCTAAACATCCGGTAAAAAGAAATGCTTTAAAAAAATGTATCCGTGCGGGATTAATCTAAGCTAACTCTGCTACGGAGACTTCCGTCCATCTCGCTCACTTCCGATTGATAATTCAATAAAAATTGAAAAATCAATTAAAATTCCCCCAGCTTCCGGGTTCACAAATAAAATCTTATAATATGATTTTGATTAGAATTCCTAAAAATCTTCAAATGTAGAAGAGTTTTGTGCAAATAGTCAATGGAATAATAAACCCAACTTGTCTAACCCTACTTTAGATTAGATACTACTTCGTATCCGGTTCAATTCTAACTGAAGACAATAAAAATTGTGTAAAATCTTCAGGTAAGTGTGTATGGAGGAGAATAACTGAGAAAAGGTGACAATGACAATCGTAAAGACAGAGTGTCGTAAGTCTGTCCCGGTCAACTAGGACTCAAGAACTGAACTCCACGACTAGGAAGAACAAAGGCTAAAGGCAAAGGTGGATGATGGAGGTTATACAAAAACTACGACAACAACTTCATCCGTTCATGAACAAAATGCATGAAAAAAGGGATACTACTCCTGTGACTGCTCCTGATATTCAGTTGTTGTGTGTGTACTATAATACACCACCAACAAGGAAACAATCTTCCTTGTAAATATTGCAGCTATCAGCTCAATATCTAACCCACGAGATTTCACTATTCTTAATCGCTCAGAGTCAAAATAAACCTAAGCATACTTTCGTTGATTTCGCAAAATGTTAATGAAATGACGAACCAGAGAAAACTTTACTGGCTGACCGATTTTTCATATTTGTAACCAAAGTAAGTAAAATGTCGAATTCTGGTCATCTCAAATTTTAGCTCGTTCTTTTTTTTTACATGAAGAGTGGTTCCCTCGTAAAAAGGAAGAAAGTTTGAGTTTAAAATTGAATAAAGGAATCAAAAGTTTAGGAAGAGGAGAGCATGGCACGGCACAGCAATCTAAACCGGAACGTACCTTTCTTCATCCTTTGATTTCATATTTTTTATTTTATTATTATAGAACATCACTAACAGCAGCAGCAATGGCCAGGCCAGGTCAAAAAAAAAATCTGTATTAAAAGAAAAAAAGTAAGCAAGCAACTGACAAGCACATGGCCAGACCACGGTTTTTAGAAGGCATTGCATTGGCATGGGCTATTATTAATGGATGAATAGAATAGAAAAAAGGGCCAAGAAGAAAATACTTTCTGATCTGTTAATACAACACGCACGCAAAGGATTTTTGTCTATTCTTTATGTACACCCAACTTATTTTATTGAAAACCGTGGACGGTACTAGTACACATGGTACATTTTCGGTCATTCGTTACATACCCGCTTCTTGGGTTGATCCAGGCATGCACGCAAACATCACATCCCAATTATATCCTCGGGTGTTCCAAAAAGAAAACACCTAATGTGGATCTAATCATAATTTTTCTCATCACTTTTAGAACACAGTATATCAAAACTATTTTTAGTTCTATTGACAAAAATATTAGGTAAAAAGTGAAAGGTGACTGAAAATCTTCACTCTTGAAAAACTTGAAATTCTAACAAATACACCACGTAGTGCACTGTATTGATATGAAATGCCCTGACTATAATTTCCAAAAATGACTATAATTTTCTAAACTTCCGGAAATCATGATCACTGACGGTTTTGAACGAGTTCACTTTTTGCTCCATTCAGTCGCAAATGTAAGATTGAACTGGATCTAATCGGCTTATTTCGGGCAATAATGAGAATAAATAATATGGAAGTCAAATATTTGCATCGGGCTGAATTGAAATTATCAATTAGACTTAGACCTTGGATTAGACTATTTGATTTGTATGACAGGGTACATACGTTATGACAGTCTACCCTGCATTTAATGTAGTTATCTGGTTTCAAGTTATCGACAGAGATAATCCATCCGTCATCCGTGGATAATCCGTTATGATTTTAAAAATTTCAGTTCAATTTCCAACAAAAATACGAAATTGTATAATAGCTAATTTTTCTCCGAAATTCAAACTTGAATGTCGTGAACTCTTATAGATTTTTCACGTTCAATAAAAACTGTTCAGAATAGGTAGACCGGCAAGACGTCTTGGATAGTCCGGTTCCTATTGTTCTTAAATTATCTTCTTGTATTGCCAGCTTTGTACTTAATTTATTAAGCGAAATATTTTGAGTCGACTGATTTAGTAAGAAAATACAGTTGCTCTTATGACAGTAATTTTTCATCAAAATATACTACAGCAATCTCTAATGGTAATTTCCTGGAAATCAACTTCTCGTATTCAATGGAATTCTGTTTGCGGTTTCGGAGAAAGTGTCTGATTAGGAAGTATAATTTTAGAATATTCTTTTTCATATTATCTACCGATCACATCCTGGAGGACAAGGACGAAAATTTTGCTGCGAGCGAGATTATGCCTAATACAAGCCTGTACAAGTGAAGTTAATTTTTGCATACCATGAAAAGTGTTCTACTTGGTACAAAAACGTAAACAACCAATGTAGCCTATTGTGTAATTCGTGTTAAGACAAAAATTAAGTTTATGGCGGCCGTTATGACCAATTTCAATTTATCACTGGAACGAAGGAACCGATGAATATTGCCATTGTCTTCCGCTTGCTTGCCTGGCCTGGAGTACAGTGTACATCTGCCCTGAACTATTCCGCAAGGACAACCTTGAAAATCAGCTCACTTTTAACGGGTGTTTCTTTTTGTTGAAAAACTTTTACACACCTTTTCTTTTTTTAAATGCTCTATTCATCTTCGTTCGTCCTTCCGGAAAAAGCCAAGATACATACTACAAGGAAGGGTCTCCCTTTTAATTCTACACTACAATTCTAAGGGACTAGACGAGACGGGATGAGTGTACCTTTGTTCTCATTGTATTCATTCAGTCCCTATCAGTCTGGCCTTTCGCATTTCAAATAAAACAAACTTAAAATGCGAGTATCTTACAGGGTGCCAATTATGGATTACAATTGAAATTGGGGCAGCGAAAAATGTGTGATGTCTCACGAATCTCTACATTTTTAATGGTAGCAACATAAGTGACACCCTGTACATTAAAATGAGACAGGACAGGATACGGTTTGATTTGGATGTACCCCAGGACGTGTCATACGAAATACAAAATACAACTACTACTAATGTTAATGTTATATTATGTGTAAAAGGTATTACTCACTCCAAATCATCTGCCGAGATAATTCTGAAGCGTAGCAGCTAGGTTTGAACAAAAGGTTCAAGAACAGAACTAGAACACATATGAATCGGTGTAACGTTTCAACTGGGTAAAAAAAAACACGACACAAGATTATACTCGTATTTGAGACAGAAAACCAGGCAGAGGCAGAGAGAACAGAAAAAAAAATGAAAGAAATCCGCCCAGCAAGAGTCCAATTGCGTAATGTGATAACATCACCACTTTGCAACCTATATTACACGTTGTTTAGCCATGCATCAGAGTAAAACATCAAAAAATGGAATACATAATGAATTTTTGAAGAAAGAAAATGTAGATTTGAAATTAATTTGCAAAATTATTCAGAATTTAACGCACAGACGATGCGACGCGACGGCGTCCGATGTGAGGGGTGACTTGTAATACCCCGGAATAATAGCAAAGTGGCCATGACATTGCGTTGGGAAAGATCTGATCTGATTGTATTCTGCATTTGATTTGAGAGAATTTCTGTGATTCAAATGAAACAAGGAAAATAAATAAATCTAAAAACGAAACTAAATCTTCAGTCTCGAACGAGTATGTATGAATAATTCAAATTCAGAAATTGAATTATTGATTTACCCAAAATCTTGTCCTTTTTGACATTCAATTGGAATACTCGTCGAATTGTAAGTAAGTGGAGTTTGAACTGTTGCTAAATAAATGCAAGGTTAAGGCTCATACTTACATTTACAAGAGAAAGTTTTCGAATGTAAAATTCTGATCAAGCTCAAATCTTCATGATAAGTGTCAAGTGTCCGGAAATGTGAAGATATTGCCGGAAGATTTTACAGCTCACCAAATATTTCTGAAATTTTGCACGCACTGGTTCCAATATTCCGGTAATGCGAAATCACAGTACCTTCACTCAATATTAAAGCACATGACATTTTGTGAATTGGCCAAATATGCCGATTTTTGCAGGTCAAACTGAATTTTACGATGCAGTGCACTACTGTCCCTTGTTAAAGTTGAAGGATTCGCAAGGAAGAGAATTATATTCATCTAACATCCGTTTGCGTTTAGTCTTGTTCGTTTGTATGACACAAGTCATGTCAAGAGACTGAGAAAAAAAAACAAAGGATAAATTGATTGTGTTAATTGTTCGTTCGTTCGTTCGCTCCCTTATTTTGTTTGACAAAATGTTATGAATGTTATGTACTGTTACAAATGTTAAATCTGAATCTGAACTACTTGTCGTAGTACGTAAAGTACACTTGAGGACACTCTACTCAAATGAAGAATGAGAATAGTGTATGATTAATTTTATTGTACAGTGTTCTGAGTTAGCTCTCAAATAAATTCAAACATACACAGGAAAAGGGGAGGAGGACACAAAAGTGATCTGCGTGGTTGAATTCAGTGCAGTTTGACTAAATGCTCATTAAACCATTCCATTTTCATTTCCAGACAGTACATTGTCCTTTGAGAACATTTATTTAACCATGACACAACTTTCTTCCTTATGCCAGACCCAGACTCAAGCCAAACTAGCAAAAAGTGTCAAATATGCCATTTCCCAATATTTTAATTTATAGTGTCGTCAATGAAGGCGATCTGGCTGAACTTTTAGCGAATCATTAACAGTAATCGATAAAATAAATGCGTCAGGTTTATTTAACGACTGGAAATAACAACAAATGGTAGGCAGTAATTGTTATAAGATGGTAAAAACTCCAATCCATCATTTTGACTTTAGTGAGGGTTAGATCACTCGGGTGAACATAGTTTGGATTTTGGATCGAGGTACACAAGACCATGTGCATTGAACTTTCAAGTGAGTGGAAAAGAATCCGTTACTCGCTACGGAGAAAGCAAGAAATTCTTAAACAAATTTTCAACACTAACACGACCAATAATTTGTTTAGCAAAATTTCTGTAATATATAATGGTTAGAAAAGTTTGGATCTGACAATCAGGCCGGTGATGGGTATGCCGTATTCACCCCTTGGTTTCAAGACTTTAAATACACAGTAGCTGGTGAAAGTACTGGAATTAAAATGCAACTGGGTCGAATTTTCAATTTCTTCGTGAATTAAAATATAATTCTGCATTTCATTTTAAATTTTATTATTAATTCCAAGTTGTAATCACTTTTCTTTTTAGAAGTTTGAGATAAGATTGAAGAATAAGATTTCTTTCAAACATTTCATGAGTTTAGAAGCAGATGGAAGGAATTAAAAAAATTATTTTTGCGTTCTTATATTACGAGTATATAATATGACCCCGCCTTTGCCTTCATGATAAATTGAATAAAATCCGTATCATTTCATTGTGACACCAACCAAGCACACGCC
>JAQGCB010001123.1:0-16071 GCA_034698835.1 Protaphorura tricampata | reverse complement strand
TCAATTTGCTTCAATTTGCTTCAATTTGCTTCAATTTGCTTCAATTTGCTTCAATTTGCTTCAATTTGCTTCAATTTGCTTCAATTTACTTCAGTTTGCTTCACTTTGCTTCAATTTGCTTCAATTTACTTCAATTTACTTCAATTTGCTTCAATTTGCTTCAATTTGCTTCAATTTGCTTTGTTCAATTTACTTCAATTTACTGCAATTTGCTTCAATTTACTTCAATTTGCTTCAATTTGCTTCAATTTGCTTCAATTTGCTTCAATTTGCTTCAATTTACTTCAATTTACTTCAATTTATTTCACTTTACTTCAATTTGCTTCAATTTGCTTCAATTTACTTCAATTTACTTCAATTTGATTCAATTTGCTTCAATTTGCTTCAATTTGCTTTTTTTATTGGGCGACCGAGTGTAACGAAGGAGACCTCATATTCGACTCGATTCCTTTTTTGCATGCCGTGTCTGCGGTAATGAGTTGACCATTGCCCACAATGAGCAAAAACTAAGAGATTTGGGACAAACAGTTCTAGCTAAACATAATGAACCATGCGCATCATACGCTTCATCTGATTTGGCCCAAGGTTTACTCCCAGAACTGTTGTTGGCAATTGGAAGTCGTGTTATGTTGCGGAGTAATTTGTGGACAGAGAAGGGATTGGTAAATGGGACTCTTGGAACAGTAGAAGATATTGTCTATAGACCAGGGGAAAGTCCAACCACGAACGGATTACCCATTTGTATTATGGTTAAGTGGGATAACTACACCGGACCGCTTCTCAATTCCAGCTTCCCACTATGTGCTGTAACGCGTCACTGGAAGAAGGATGGGAAAAACTACTCCCGTACTCAGTTCCCTATAGTTTTAGCATGGGCTGTAAGTTTCTAACCTATCTCGACTCAATAGTGAGCAACCACAATTCCAGAGGTACCTTAATAAGTGTCTTTATATTGTACAGGTCACGATACATAAGAGCCAGGGAATGACCTTAGCGCAGGCTGTGATCGACATTGGAGCCAAAGAATTTAGTGCGGGCCTGACTTATGTCGCATTATCGAGGGTGAAATCGTGGGATGGGTTAGCGTTGGATCCACCGTGCAGTTTTAATAGGTTGAAATCCATAGGCCAATCTTCTCGCTTGAGGGAACGAATTGAAGAGGAATCCCGTTTGTCATTACTACAATAACATTTCGCCACTGCTTCATTTATCGCTTCGTAATATGTAATATTAGTAAGATTGATGATTATTAATGAAAGATGTATTGTTTGAAATAAATCGCTATGGCTTTTCTTAACACAAATATTTTTGAAACGATTTCCACTCTCAGTTTCACTTATTGTAAGGTGATTAATTTTGTTTCGAATGATAGATAGTAACCAAAAGTAAAGGATTCGCTGAAAATATTCATTGAAAAAGTTTCGCTTTACTGAAAAAAATTGATTTTGCTAAACGGTTTTTGTTGTAAACGTTGTCAATTAATGGTCAATGCTATGTCGTCATGTTACTGTTACAATTTTGTGTATGTGTATTATGAGTAAGATTGAGGATTAATGAGAAAGATGTATTGTTTGAAATAAAATATTATCGCTATGGCTTTTTGTAACACGAAATTTTTTAAAACGATTTCCACACCCACTTCCGCTTGTCGTAATATGATCAATATTGCTTTGAATGAAAGATTGTAAACTCGGGTAAAAGATTCGCTGAAAACAATTGAGAAAATATTTTGTATTACTAACAAATATCGATTTGATTGTTCGCTTTTACGTGTATAGTGGTTAATGGCGTGTTGTCACGATACCGTTAGCTTTCGAAAAGTTTGTTATTTCGATTGGCGACGTTCGATTCGTGACGTTGTATGACAACAATAGAGATATTTCAACCGGATTTGAGGAAAATATTTGGATATATAGTGATAGTCATAAATACTCGGTCGCCCTTCTGAGACAGCCAGGGACGGGATGGATTACATCCTAGTTATATATTTTTAACGGTTACTTTAGTGGCTTGCCACGGTGATGAACTGAGGTACCTCTTTACAACGATTCAACTCTTTGATATCCCGAAAGGCTCTCCACATTATGATTTCTCAAAATCTCTCATTAAACTATGGGTCTCATTTGCAAAGAATGGGTAAGTTCAAGTTGAGCAGTAAATTGAATTGATTTTCTCGAATTTTTTGTGGGTTAATTTTCATGTTTACTACAATATTTTATTTCTCAGACGTCCGGACAAGTTTAAAAGAAAGGAATGGTTAAAACTTGGAAAACAGGATCCACCACTTTATTTGAATTTGAATAAAATCTCAAAAGGAATGATTAATGAGCCATTTACGTCAAGAATGAAATTTTGGGAAAGTCTGCATTTGAAACCTTAAAATTGCAAAGTGTACTAAATTGTGTCAAGTGCATTTGACTGATTATTAAAAATTGGCTATTTTTCTCCATGTACTTAACACTGATTTAATTAGAGTATCAAATGATTGAATGGAGAACTTGACAGAATGGCAGGAGTCATTAAAATTCTTCGAGTTGGCATTTAATCGGTTGGTGATGTCACAATTTAGAGCAATGAAATCCTGAGTATCGTACCGTTACCGTACCGAGACACACACAATAATACATATGGGATAATTATAAGTTTCGCATTGTATAAAAACCAGGGCATAAGTGAATGTACAAAATGCGTAGGTAAGATAGATTTTATTACCAATTCCTATTGCCCGAATTGGTACGAACATAAGGGGATGCTTACTTAATACTTTCAGACGGTTCAGAATTAAGAAATGAATTTTTATTTGCATTAGGACATGGACTGCACTGTGACAAAATGTAACACCAGCAATTTATTATCTTAGTATTTTTATTATTGCCAAAACGGCTACTATTACATTTTCAATAACCAGACTCGACCTCGGGTAAAAAAAACTCACAGACTGGTACGGTACGGGTTCGGGTACGGGTATGGTTTTAGTGCACTAGGATTTCTAACTCTGCTTTGCTTGGCCCAGTACAAAACTTATTTCAAAGGTACGTGGTTCATTAATTAGATTCGTTTAATAATAATTCCAAAATCGTCTTTTTCACTAATGCAAACACACACCATATCATATTTGTCCAACATTTTTTAGCACTAAAAATTATTCTCAATTAATTTTTGTAAAAATTGATTTATGTAACATTAAGACGACGAATTCAAAACCAAAACTCAAAGTATATGTACAAAGTATTGCATGTGTGAGAAATTGATAGGATTGTTCTACACACATTTTATTATTCAGTAAAGTCGTGCTCGGAAAGAAGGTCAGAATAGTAATCATTTTCAAAATAAAAAAACAATATGTTGGTCAACTGAACAATAACATCAGAGTGTCAAAGTTACAGTATTACAGTATGTTGAGAGTTCCAGAAAATAAATATTGATATTTAATTTGCAGGAGTGTTGGACGAGTGCTTCTGGGCGGACAAAGAAAAGTTTTCCTTTATGAGACATATACATTTTCGTACAAGCAAGGCCCGCCCTAATCACTAAAATCGAAGAATTTGTTGTAGAAATAAATTAGTTCTTTCGCTAATTGAATTGAAGTAACTACTACGCACGTACTCCTTCCAAAAGGAAAACGTCTCCAAACTCAAAATGCAAGACAAATCTGACGACACACCTGAAAATATAATCAAGAGAGTTGAAAAACCTAAAACAAGATCGGCAACGTCCACTTCAGGTGGTCTTTTTGATACGCCCACACGAGATGACACCGAAACGGACTGCGATATCGTCTATGAAAGTTCAGATGAAGTATTCACAAGTGACGACAAAACGAATGAAGCCGAAGCAATCTTGGAAGAAATCAAAAATACGAGTGGGAAAGTACAACTTTTGAGTCCATTGTATTCCACGAGTCCTTTACATTCGCCATCAAGTACTTCACCATCGCCATCTTGGAAATCCGTTCAGAAAAATGCAAATGAAATTCCGGCTGTAGTTTCTGTTTCAAATACCAAGCAAAATTCGGCAGGACCTTCTATCTTAATGGCTGCACCATCTTCCAGCTCAATTCTACCCCAATCTAAGAAAAGAAAGAAAATTATATCAAAATCAGGCCGTGCTCGCGTCCCGCTTAAAAGTCCAAAGAAATCAATGGGAATTCAACAACGACTACAGAAAGTTCGGCACAAGACTCGCACCAAAATCGTCTCCAAAATCTTGGATGAATCCGTCAAAAGAATTAAAAGTCTTCTATTGACCAACGCAATTTTTGGGGATTCTAATTCTGAATCAGATGATGAGACAGAATCTTCCACCACTACCAGTACCGAGTCTGATGACGACATCCATTCCGATGACCCAGTGATTGTCTTCGAAGATACTTCTGAAAACACTACGACCGATGCGAAAGATGACGTTGACTACGAATTACTCCAAGAAATTAATGAAAAAATCGCCAATTTAAATGATTTGGACAAAATCCAAGAAGTAGTGGACATCGTGGAAAATTGTGGACGAGATTTATGGACAACTGAATCTGAAGTTACTTTTGATTTTGATTTGTGTAAATTGAGTCCAGAGGCGATTCAAAAAATTAAGGCAGTTTTATTACTCTGAATCTGTTTGATGGGGAATTAAAATATCCTTATTACATAATAATTGTGAGAAGTACCGCTGCCCGTATTAGCTTTATTTTTTTAAATATAATGTATGTTATACCTGTACCGTCACCGCACCGTTCGATCGATGCATAAAATATATGTAATATATGTTCAAGTTGGCTTTGGCTTATTGCTTGCATATATTATTCAAAAAAATTTTGAAGGCTCAACCTTGAGGAACCAATTTACTCGAGTAGGCAGGGCAGAGATAGGCAAGAATAGATACCGTGCGTGTCACGATCTCGCGATTGACATGGAATCCAGACAAACGAATGAGAAATCCGAGTCGACTCTAAAATATTAAAGCTAGCCGTTGAAGGTCACCTATAATGATAATTTCAATATTATGTAGAGTGTAGTATATCTCACCTTAGCATAAAATACCAGACTCGTCGAAATCAGTATCAGTGGGAATTGGCTGGTAATCCAAGTCAGTACCGACACCCAGACACAGTTGAAAGCACGGCAATCTGCAAGTACAGTTTACAAACATTTTCTGAATTTTAATATGGAACGTGTACACCGTTCTACCTCACCATGGACAGTTGAGCTGATCTCACAACGCATTGCCATCTTTAGTGCTGTTTTGACAATTTTGAATCTAGTACAGCCAACAAGTGCAAGTGCTGGAAGAATTCCCCGATTTTCCGAAGACGAAATATTGGAATTGGACATTAACCTGTACTTAAGACCATTTCAAAATTGTCTGACTCAAATTGTGAGAACAGAGTCCAACAATATATTCGTCACCCCATGGGTTTACCCTATCATTTTGACTTCATCCGACAAAGTGGTAAATATCTATTCGGAGAACCGTATCACAATCCAGAACAACACATACGTGTATCATGTGAATCCACTATTTTGGCAACACTTACCGAAAACCCTGTGCGTGTCTCATTTCATAATAATGCCAACCAAGTACACTTTTAAATATTTAGAATTGATGACAGAATATGCAGACACCTATAGTTCCACAAACCTTGCTAAAATTCCTACCACCGTTGACTATACACTGTTTTATTCAAAAACATCATACGTACATTTTGTGTTCTACGACAACATGGCTGCCCTCGAACAATTCCAACTGAATAAATCAAGACTGTACTATCAAAATTCTAGGCATTATTATATTTGGGGGAATTTTTCTGAGCCAATGACGAACTTAACTTACATGGGATCAGCTTGTCGTGGTGCGTACGGACAACGTTGGAGAATTGAATTAGATTTTAATTTTAGTTTCGGTCTCAACACAACGATTGAACAATTAGATCGTGCCTATAGGCAAAAATTATTTTTGTGTGATTACTTCCTAGATTTTAAATATGACGATCCTACGAATAATTGCGAGACTGGTCGTATACTCGCGAATAATATTGGGTTCAATTCTCCTAGGCTGGATGATATTCGAAGTAACCCGACGAAATTGAGAATTGCTTTGTTAATTTCTCTATTGTTTAAAGAATTTCCGAACACGACTCTGTACCCGGACTCAAGTTATTGTTCAATTAAGACCGAATACCCGAGGTCCCATATTTATTATGGAGTTGTTTGGCCAAAATCATCCATGTCAAATTTTATTAAGTCATACACAGATGCTTATGTATTCATTACATGTGATGGTATAGAAGAAATTCTGTCTTTCAAGGCCTATGTAAAACCATTCATGTCCAATCTTTGGTTTACCTTTTTGTTCTCCATTGTATTAGTGGCATGTGCACTGAAATTCTTTTGGAAATTGAAAAAAGTGGACAATATCGGACCAAGTGCTGTATTCATACTTTTCTCATATTTAATTGAACAGGGAGTGACTTTGAATAGTAGATTCAAGAGTGGACATTTGTATCTTTCCTGTATTTTGGCCCCATGTCTACTCATGTACGTAGTCCTAACAAATGCATACAAGGGAATTGTTGTAACAGACCTCACAGCTCCCACACCTTTGTCCAAACTTGAAACATTTGCAGAACTGTCCTCCCAGAATTATTCAGTACACATTTCATACGACAACGATTATGTATACCATTTAAAAATTTGTGAATATCCGTACGTGTATTATAATTATAAACCAAGTTCCTATGAAAGTTTTTGTCGGAGACAAGCTGTGCAGAAAACTTGGTTCGGAAAATCTCTTTATGGGCTATTCCAAGGCGTAGATAATATACGTAATCAAAAGAACAAAGAAATTTACGGAAATCTGTATGATAATCTCAAACACCCTGAAATTATATACTCAAACGCACACAACCCACCACAGTTTCTCAAATGTGACAAATCAGCTTATATTGGACTTTCAAACAAAATTACAAACGATGTACTCCGATTGAGAAAATTTGATAATAATAATAATTCTAAAGTGTACATGGGGAAGGATGAACTTTTCCGATCAGATTTTGGAATTGAGATTATGAAATCCGGGCGGGATGATGAATTAATCAAGGGAAGACTTCATGGAATAGTACATTCTGGTATTTTTAATAAATGGGAAAGTGTCCTGAATGCATGGGAGAGGATGCAACTTGAACGGGATGTCAAAGGTCGATATCAAGACGGTCCAACAGTAATTCCGCTGAAACTAAATTCTAGTGTAGTTGCAGTATTTTATGTCTATTTTATGTGCATAGGAATTTGCCTGCTTAGTATTATTCAAGAATGCTATTCTCGAATCATGAGTTGTTTATCTCGTATGCTAAATTTCATCTACGCCAAAATTCTTATTGTACAAACCTGGATTTTTTCAAGGATTATTATGTTACGAAATAATCGTGTATATCATGTTGATGGTGATGGTAATTAATTAAGCAGCGATACACATATAGCATTTCTAGGAAATTGTCTCTGCAGTTTATGAATAAAGGCAACTGAAAAATAGACTATACCGTCAGTTTCATATACATCTCGGTTCGGCTCACCTCACAGTAACAGGATGACTAAAATCTTTCAATCTCCATGGTTAAATAATTTTGGTCAGAAATTATATACAAGAAAGGGCCTTAATGTTGGCAACAATTATTTCATTGCCATCCAGTACAAACTTAGAGATTCATAATCGATATTTTGCAATTTCCTGTGTTTCATGGAAGAATGAACATATGTACTTTTATGTATTCGTATCTCGAAAAACAGATCGCTCAAAATTTAAAAGGGTCGGTAGATAGGAAAGTTTCTTCGCCCGCCCTCCAATTTGTATGTATCATATGCTAAATGTTTCAAATCAACGTACATACATAGAGGCGAAGATATCAATCATATCCAATATAATCTATGCGATGTTTTAGGCAGGACGTCTAATTCGCCGTACCGAATTAATATCTCATAATCGACAATAAGTTTCAAGGTTGAGCAACAAAATTCACATGCGATTACAAACATTCTCACTTTTCAACCGCTTGAGTCAAGTCGTAGTTATTTTTCAGCTCACTCGTTTTTATTTTGGACGACCTTAACTTTGAAACCTTGACCTTCGCGATGAAATTTGAATTCGTGGGAAAATACATCAACTCTGGTTCAATTCTAAATAACTCTCCGTTCTCAATGAATGGGATAACGGGGAAAGTTGGATTAATCAAAACCCGTAGAGAAATCTACACTTGGGAAATTATATCTGCTCTGACATTCTTCCGACAATTGTTTTTAATAATCCGATTAGTCCAGGTCATGTTTGGTGAATTGAATGCATCCAGAGTAGAATTTTTCTTGCTCTTTACTTTCTTATTCGCAATTTCCGTTAGTTCTGCCAGTCATGGAATAGCATTGTTCCAGAGACGAGAACTAGTGTTTTGTTTCAATCAATTCGTGGATCTACAGAAGCTTGTCGAAGGTAATTTTTTGAAATTTCTTTTTGACTTGTATTTTGAGTCTCTTTTTTTGACAAAAAAATTGAACTCTATTTTTTTAGTGGAGCATGAATCACATTTCAAGCGTCGCTGGCAAATCATCGAACTTTTGACATTTCTTTGTGCATCAAGTCTATACGTTGACACACTCATCCTGTCAATCCTACAAATAGCTCGACCAAATATGATTTTATTTACATACTCCATAATTCCTATCGTATCCCAGAATATTTACACATGCATTATCTTCACAGCATTCGACTTGTACATCTTGAATGCCTTTCATGTGGTGGCAACGCCAATCGCTTATTTCTTGCTGACTTACATTTATTTTACAAGTGTTGGGATAAAACTCATGGTGTAAGTTTGAAAATTTTTGGGACAATTCGATTTCGACCCGTTGGCCTAATTAACTTACATACTTTTTATTTCAGGACCCAGACTTGTTCTAAACAGACACGAAAATTGTACCAAATGTACAAAATAGTCAACGCATCATTCAACCAGTGCATTGCAAAAGTTATGATTCCATCTTTCATCGCTATTTTGGGAATATGCTGCCCACTGACAGTCGCTGCCGTAATTAGAACTCATGATAAAATGGACGTTCACATTTACGGAGTTTACCTTCTCTCACTTGTAGGGAATTTGATAATTAGCTACATTCTTTTCAAAGTCACTTCATCACTCCATACGAATACGTCATTCATTTTAAAAACTTGGTGTGACTATAGTTACATTTGCACGAAGGCTACACGTCTTGCTATCCAAAGTTATTCACCATTTGGTGTTTGGGTCAATCATTTATTCATTATAAAGAGGTCCACTCCTACCGTGTATTTCCAAGTCGTGTTTGATATTGCGATTAATTTGTTGCTTGGGACTGATACTCAATAAAACATTAATTCATACTGCTGCTATTTCTCATTTAGACACAAAATAATTAATCTGTGGGCTCGATACCTAAACGGGCATAGGGGTATATTTTATTTGCCACAAGAGGGTGCCGCTTAAAGGCGGATTCACATAGCTTTTGCGACGACGTTTTTTTGAACGCGACGCGTTTTTGAAAATGGTCGCGACTTGTCAAATTGCGACCGAAAAACACGAGTCGCGGCACCCATTCACATAGCTTTTGTGGCAGCGTTTTTTCTTGACGCGACAAGCACGTGACCCGGTATACAACGAACTTCAATTTTTTCAATTTCAATTTCCAATTCGCATTTGAAATTTGGCGCTTAAAAATTTGGCACTCGTCTCGGCCCAATCACGACCCAAAGAAGTAGCAAGACGAGACACAGCACATGCGCACTAGCGCGTGTCGCGTGTCGCCGTCGCAAAATATCAAACTCGATCAGATATTTGCGACTTGGAGTTTTCGGTCGCAAAATATCAAAAAATCGTTGTCGCGTTGAGGAAAAACGCTGTCGCGAGCTATGTGAATGCAAACGCGACGTCGCAAAAAGTGAAAAAACGCGTCGCGTTCAAAAAAACGTTGTCGCAAAAGCTATGTGAATCCGCCTTAATGTTTCCTTGCTTGTGATGCCGTCTAAATTGTTGACGAATTTGCATGTCTGTACCGTGAGTACAAAACTAGTTACGAAATAATGGAGAAAGTTTTTGTTGTTCTAAGGTTGTTGATCTATTAAATATGACAAGGCAAATACGTAAGACATGAAATTATTGAAAACGGATGATTTATTTCGATGTTCCACCGCTGCAATACACCAAATATATTGTACCTATTTTTTTAAATTATTTACTTGATAAAACTCTACTACATATTTCACAATTTTCCAAGTGAAATTAATTAGACATACAGATTTGCATATTTTGTTGTATCTGAAAGTAAAACGACGCTCCAGTACAAAATATTGAATGAGACAAAAGCGATTGGGAACAAAATCCTAGAGACAAGATCAATTTTGCGACTCATTTTCCCATCATCGTCATCCCAAATATTCCTTTGTTTCAAATACATGAGCCAGCTGACTTCTAAAATGCTCAAGACAACGTAAAGAGTGCAAACGGCATTCCAAATATCTAGTGCCCTTGTGTACGAAACCGGAGGTATATTTTGATTCAAGCCATACGTCTGTGTACTCAAAGTCAAAAGTGTTGTGACCCCAAGGGCCATTCTTGATTCCAGTGCATTTGTTCCGATCCAAAATGATACCCACGAAATCATGACAATCATGGCGGACGGGCCATAGACGGTGTTAAGGTAATAGCCGAATTGTCTTGTGAATTTCAACTCGGCCGAAAGACAAGAGAATGTCCCCGTCAGAAAAGGGTTACTGCTACAATTTCCAAGAGAATAATTCTCAAACTTAAATTTTCGTAGTTGATTTATCCGTCCACCAGCAAATCTTACGCCTTGTCCCCAAATAAATTGTACTCTGTCAATTCCATGGGCGTAACTCCCGACCCTTATAAAGCAGGACTGTTTATCATGTGGAAAAAACTTGAGATTCATTGGACAAGATAAAGTCACGGAGACCCTTCTGCTGTGTAGAATTGTTCCATTGGGTGAAATCCGGATGTAAGAATTTTGCTTCATGATGTCATGGGAGATTGATCTTCTCTCATTGTAGAAAAATAAGTCTGGTGTCCAAACTAGATTGTCTTCTCCAACTAAGTAGGCTGACTCTGTGTGATTAAATTTTAGTCTTGGGTCATCCCATACTAACCAAATTGTTGTTTGGAGTATGATTTCCATTTTATCATCATCGATATATTCTGTTGAACGAATGTAGAATGTAACTTTTACCAGTACAGGCTCCCGGGAAGCTCGATTTCGTGGAATGATGTTTTTATTGTATTTGCCATTTGTTAAAATCTGAGTCACTTTTTCTAATGCTTCATCCCCAAAATCATCTTGGTAATTCGTTTCATCGCCCGAACAAACGCGAATTAGTATTAGGAGGTGTAAAAATATAAGATAACGGATGATAAACCGAAGTGGTGTCTTTAATTTTAGTCCCACCATTCCTTCAGCAATGGAGTCAACCTACACTCTACCGTGTACAAACTGGATAATTCAATTTGAACATAACCAAAATCAACATAATACATAATTCATATGCAGTATAATGTTATTAATCACTTTAAGTGAAAAGTGTATTATATTATTTGGGCTTCAACAACATAGAGTATAAAATGGCTTAATTTCTCATTATTGTGATGAGTTTTATTTTGCAGCCACACCTAAACATGATCATCTTATCGGAAATCGAGACTGGCAAGTATACGATTACCAGGAATAGGAGCAAAAATGACTACGGCTCAAATAAATTGTAACGCCATTGTGAAATTTTGATGATAATTTATTGTGAAGAATGATGTATGTTTTTAATCCAATCCATTACAATACTTGATACAACATCTTTACAAGATCACAGTACAATATCGATAAACCCGTTAAAATTAACAAATAATGTTATACCTTAATTTAAATATACCTTAAATTTTTGAAAGTCTTCAGCATCCATTGAAATTAGGAGTACTCATTCGCAATTGCATTCCTTTGTTGGTCTGAAAGGAGAACGACACTCCAATACATGATGTTGAATGATATAAATGCTGCCGGAAAAATAATTCTAGAGAGCAGATCAATTTTGAAAGACAATTTACAATGTGAATGGTTTCCTTCAGGATTTTTAGTAAACCGACTCTGTCTCAGAAACATCAGCGAACTAACTTGTAAAATACTCAAGACTACAAAACAGACACAAACTGCATTCCAAATATCAAGAGCCCTTGTGTACGAAACTGGCGGAATACTTTGATTCAAACCATACGTCTGCGTAGCCAAAGTCAAAAGTGTTGTGATGCCAAGTGCCAATCTTGACTCAAGTGCATTCGTTCCAATCCAAAATGAAACCATTGAAATTCCAACAATCATGGCTGACGGAATATAAACAGTATTCAAATAATACCCTACCTGTCGAGAGAATTTTAACTCAGCTGTAAGACAGGAAAAAGTTCCAGACACAAATGTGCTACTCATGCAAGTCCCTACAGTAAAATTCTCGAAAGCAAATTTTTTGACTTGAAGGAGCCGTTCATCTGCAAAAATAATTGGACCAACTTGTCCCCACTCAAATTGTAATTTGTCTACTGTGTAAGAATAACTCCCAATTCTAATGTAACAAGATTGTTTGTCATGTGGAAAATATCTAAGATTCATTGGACATGCCAAAGTCACAGAGAGCTTTCGACTATGTAAAAGTGTTCCGTTCGGTGAGATCCTGAGATATGAATTTAATTTCATGATGTTGTAGGAAATTGATCTTCTTTCATTTGCAAAAAATAAATCTGGTGTCCAAACCTGATTATTTTCTCCAACTAGTAGGGCTGATTCATTGTGATTAAATTTTAGTCTGGTGTCCACCCATTGTAGCCAAATTGTTGTCTGGAGTGTAAGTTCCATTTTGTCATCGTCGATGTATTCTGTGGATCTTATGTAGAGATAAATTTGGACTTGTAAAGGATTTCCAGATGTCCTATTCCTTGGAATGATATCTTTGTTGTATTTCCCATTTGTTAGAATGCGGTTCACCATGTCGAGTGCCTCATCGCCGACGTCAGTCTCGTCATTGTATCCATTACCTCTGCTAAATGGTATTAGTATTAGGAACATTAAGATAAAATAGCTGACGATATTTAATCGAAAATTGTTCCTTAATTCTGTAGCCATGTTTCCCACAATTCTAATTCTAGTGTTAAGTTATTCTGCCGAATATGAACTGGATACATTTGGGACTTCGGAAAATATCCCTTTAATCGTTGCAGTTGTCACTAAGTAATTGACTATTCATTATTGGTTTTGTGTAGGATTCAATTTGTTGAGCTAACACCTAACTGGTGACGCATGATATATCTGCTGTATCCTAATTAAATTAAATGTCAACAAGTTAATCAGTCAATAATTGGAACATGACAAAATGCTTCATTACTGAATGAGTGCCTTCAATTTCAATTTCGCCTTAATTTCATAGAAACTCATCACTCAATGCGATCAAACTAGTAATGGATGGTCAATATGTGCACCATGAATAACTTAGAGTATGGCAATTAACTCTTCCAGTACAAAGGAATGATAACTTCAACAGAAAGTTTACTAATTTTTATTAAATTTATCATTATTCTAATTCAATTCTACGACTCAATTCAATTAAAACCAATCATGGATATTCATTTGAGTTTTGTCTCTGATCAGCGAGCAGGACGACACCCCAATACAGAATGTTGAAAGCAATAAATGCTGCTGGGAACAAAATCCTCGAGACCAAGTCAATCCTGTAGAATACTTTAGAATGTGGTAGATTCTCATCAATATTTTTATTTCTACGTCTCTGGCGTAGATACATTAGGAAACTGACTTCAAAAATGCTGAGGACTATGAATAGTACACAAACGGCGTTCCAGAGGTCCAATGCTTTCGTGTAAGACACACCAGGGACATTTTGATTCAACCCATAAGTTTGTGTTGCCATTGTTAGAAGTGTAGTGACTCCTAGCGACAATCTGGACTCAAGTGCATTCGTTCCAATCCAAAATGAAACCCATGAAATTCCAACAATCATTGCTGATGGAGCATAGACGGTGTTAAGGTAATATCCGAATTGGCGGTAGAAATTTAATTTCAGGATGAGACAGGGATATGAGCCTGAACGGAAAGCATGTTCAGTGCAATTCATTGCGGAAAAATCAGTGAAAACGAATTTTCGGACTCGGATTAGCTGGTGGTGCCGCGTAAAGGTAATTGGGTCTGGTTGACCCCAATTAAATTTCAATTGGTCCACTGTGTATGAGTAACTACCCATATACATCATACATTCTTGTTGATCATGGGGAAAGAATTTCAAATTCATTGGACAGGACAACGTGATGGAGATCCGTCGGCTGTGCAAAATTGTCCCATTTGGATAAATCCGAATATATGAATTGAGTTTCATTATGCTGTAAGAATTTGATCTTCTTTCATTGGAAAAGTACAAGTCAGGGGTCCAAACCAAATTGTATTCACCAGCCAAGGTGGCTGAGTCAGTGTGATTGAATTTGAGCCTAGGGTCGACCCATTCTTGCCAAATTGTTGTCTGGATTGTTAGTTCCATGTTGTCATCGTCAATGTTATCCGTTGAACGAATGAGCATATTGACACTCACGAGTAATGGCTCCGAAGAAGCTTTGTTGCGGGGAATTATATCTTTGTTGTAGTCATCCTTCGTTAAAATACGTTTCACTATTTGTAACGCTTCGTCCTCGTAGCGAATTTCTTGAACATTTGGTACAATTGCAGCGCATATATAAATACGAAATAACAGAAGAGTGAAATAAATACCAGTGTTACTATTATTAACAGTAGTTTTGAAATTCGGTCCCATCTTTTCTGAACTGTCCTCTTCTTTCAGAATGTCGAACGAAAACTGAGAATTCGACGAGTTGTGCTCAAATATGAATAAGAAATCGGAACAATATTAACTATGATATCTTAACTCGTAATGAGATTACTTACGTAAAAGTGAGAATCCAATGGATTGTTAATCTATTAAATGTCACCAGCCGAATAGAAATTCGTGGAACGGGATATGTAAACATACGTAAGACATGTAATCGATTGACAATCGTTCATTTATTCCCACGTTCCTCTCAAGGCGTGGTCTTTCTGAACATTTTAACCATAGCGCTTGTAGAAGTCACACAATGAAATGCTGATACCGGTTTTATGAAAATGCGTAATGTTGATAATTTCTGTGTGTGCAATTTGTCATTAATCAAATAACAAAACTACTTCTTATTGAAATAGGATTACAGCGCTAAATGCTAAAGTAATACTTATAAATAAATTTAGCAACCAATTTTATGAATGACACTTGAAACTCACTTAGAAATTGTACTGCAAATAAACTTTGGTGGGGGCGTAGTTGGTCAAATCGTATCAACGATAGTATATGTACGTAGAATATTGATCTATGGAGAATAGTGTAACGTACTAGTGTACATTTTTCTGAAACATTTATTATTATATATGTCAAGATTACAAACTCATTAAGTCAACATATTCGGTTTATAAACAGTTAAGGGTTAAAATCTGCACGTTGTTCCTGATCAGACAGAAGAACAAAACTCCAGTACAGAATATTAAACACAATAAAAGTTGTTGGAAACATGACTCTAGAGAAGATGTCAATTTTGTTAAATAGCTCAGGATCATTCGAGTTGTCGTCCACACATTTTCCTGGACTTCTCTGCCTCAGGAACATGAGTAGACTGACTTCCAGAATGCTCATCGCAATAAAAGTGACACAAACGGTATTCCAAATGTCCAGAGCTTTAGTGTAAGACGCACCTGGAATATGCTGGTTCAAACCATAGGTCTGTGTCCCAAGAGTTAGAAGAGTTGTGACCGTCAGTAATAACCGAGTCTAAATTTACGTATTAAAATATACACACAATAATTAACTTCAGATTAAAATAAGATTAGAAATACAGTGGACTCTCCATATACCGAACTCGAAAAATGCACCAAAATGTGTCCAATGAAAAGAAAGTTTAATATACAGAAAGTGGAATAGCAAAGA
>JAQGCB010001122.1:0-16080 GCA_034698835.1 Protaphorura tricampata | reverse complement strand
ATAGCGATATGAAAAGTAACGAGTAAGTGTATCGAAATGGAAACTATATGTATGTATTTGGCTAATTGGGATTGCGAGGTGAACAATGACCCAAGGTCAAATCAAACTGGCGGGCTGAATGGCGAAAATGGGTACCTTTGCCTATTATCAGTTACTGATATCTTCGATAACGTTAGATTAGGTGGAAACACGAAACCTCAGTCGAAATTTATGACATTCAAAACGTTTTGACGCAGAACTTATGAGTCACAGCTACTTTTTAACTCAAATCCGGCGATTGCACTGGCCATGTGTAACTCGACGATTATTTGAGTTAAAAAGTTTTGTAAAAAAACCCTAAAATAATAAGATAATCGAAACGTCACTTAAAAGTTCGAAAGTAAACTAATCGCCAAGAATCGCCATGCACCCAAAGATCCTGGTATTTCAATTAGCCAAATACTCCTAGAAAACATTCGCTCTCTTTGTGTAAGTCCTAGTCCTAAAAACTATGATAATTCTAAATACTCTTCAATCACTGGAACCGAAGTGCCTTAACGAGTGCCGACAATTTGTGACGTCCATTTGTAAGACCTGATCATAATTGAACCGAATTTTATGACACTTACAAATGTATTTCAATAGTGTGTGCTAGCGCAATGGCATCCCATGCAATGGACGACTACCGAAAAATATCTCAAAACATTAGAACTTCACATTAAATGTTGATGTAAAGCAATCCCTAGAATTTGTAGAGGACATGCTACGTGTATACTGTCGATATATCGAATTTACCAAAAAAATTGGTTCGATATAAGGAAATGTTCTATAAATCTAGAAAAAAAATGCTCTCTGCTTCACTTGAGGCCATCATGTTGAAGTGGAAGCATTTCTATTTGAAAAATGGGGTTTGCTTCACATTGACGCGACGAAAATACTGTACGTCCAGCGCATGAGCATGTGCATGAGCGAGCATGCAAAATCAACTCCTTGATGATATTATTGTACTGCCGACCAATAAATATATTATAGGAGGAACGTATAAGAAAAAAAAATGAAGATCTGAAAAAATCTGTAGTTTGAAATTGTGTTAATGATCAGTTACTTCAAAAATTGTAACTGATCATCAAAACAAGTCAAAAATAGAGATTACAATTTAATGAGGAAAATTAGCGATAATCTTCAGAAAAGAAATGGGTTTTACGTGCAATTAATTCAAACAAGTAATAGCAGGAATAATTCAAACTTTATTTCCTCGGATTACGGTAAATAAATGGTGCAATAATTTTATAGTCTATTTCTTTGAAATTTTTTTTAATCCGAATTTTAAAGGTTGAATCTGCTATAATTGTAATTATTGGACAATAATCTCGTCGATAGTTTAATTATTCAGTTAATCGTAATTAATTACTGATTTCCGCCTACATTCCGAACAGAGAATCTAACATTCCTATTTTTTTCTTAAGGAAGTAAAGTCATTCTAAAAACTGTGTTATATTTATGTGAAAACTCTACGAGAATCTAAAATTACGTTCAATTTCTTTCTGTATTAGGTACTTAAATTCAAATTCATTGCTTGTGATATTATGAGATTATGTTGAAATAAAAGAATTGGGTTTGTTTATTTAAAATTTTGGTGAGTAATTTCAAATATTGGTAATAGATTGTTGTACAGCTAACAAGATCTCACTAAACGCCTTTTCAGAATAGACGGACTTGTGCACCCTTCTACAGCTAATTTCTGAAAGTGCACATTACCAAATAGAATCCTAAAAAGGATAACAAGAGCTCTCTAAAATTCATTTCGAAAGAGCATCGTCCAGCCTACTGAGTACCGAAAAATTCGGCCAGCACAATTCTTCAATCTGTAATAAATCTTCTAAGAAGATATTTCTAAAAGTAATTTAGTAATTTCCGAAAAGCACCGAGTGGACAGTGGAGTCACTTGATTACTAAATCTGATGGTGACTTCAGCTAACAAAATTTTCCTACAGCGCAGAAGCGTACCCTTGAGACTCCTTAAACTTGAATAATTTTACAGAAAGATTTGAATGCTAACAAGAATTCTCTAAATATAATTTGAGAAGAAGAGGTCAAAGTCATTCACGATTAGAATTACGACTAATCTCGATTGCGACTTAACCCTACAGCTAACAAAGTTTTCTAAAGTAGCTTCTGAAGACACGAAATCCGGCTTGAAACCCTAAAAGCCATCCGAAAACTTGACCAGATTTAAATCACGCAACTTTTTCTACTTCATTCTTTGTTGCGCTTAAACATTCGTAAACCACGTTTCTAAATTCGAATGAAATCCACTCAAAACACAATTTTTTTTTTGACAAAATGAAAATTAAGGCTTTACTGGTATATTTCCTTCCAACCCAAATCAGTACTAAAAAAGTTAAACCTAGGGAATCAATAGTTTGCCAAAAATCGTACACACAAATACAACCAGAGATTATCACAAAAGAATAGGCAAATTTTTAGTTGTACGTACTAACTTTCTTCAATCAAAGCGCAAGTGCTTGTTTTCTAAACGATTGAAAATCAATTACAAATCAATCGTATACAATAAAAAATAAAAATACTTAAGTACAAATCCATTACAAATTAATACCGGTTGGTAACTTTGGAAAAAAAAAACTAGGAAAATCATCAGGATTGTTCGATTGGTTGCTGCTTGCAATGCAATACTGCACTGCACTACTGAAGAGAAAAAAAATACTGAGCATTCTGTCACTGAGAATTATCACTGCTATTTTCAGGAGAAACATCACCCATCACCAAATGCTTCTTGAGTTCCCAAAATCCAATGGTACCATCACTAAAAAAATGTATTAATGTATCAAATTATATTTTCTTAACATTTCTCATTTTTTTCTGTCGTCAAAATGACATGCCCATGATATGACCCGTTGACATTGTCATTATATTTTGTGACTCTAATTTTCTACGATAATTATTGAGACGGGATTGTGAAATCCTCCAAAATCCAACTTGTCCAGTGCTGCATGTGCAGAATAATTTAAAAAAATCCAATGCTTTCATTTTCATATAGTTTTCAAATTCAAATTCAAAATTCTATAGAACTATTCGAAAAGTAGTAAAAAAAATATGACTTACTGTGCTCCAGTAAAAATGATATTCGAGTTTCGGGTTATGCATTGAACTCCACCTTTTCCAGCCTCTACTTTTCCCATTTGTTGACAAGTTTCAGTCGACCATAATTTGACAAATCCATCTCGAGAGGACGAGAGTAGTAAACCATCGTTTCTGGGCGCAAATGTCAGTCCAGTGATCCAACCCGTGTGTGCATTATTAATAAACTGAAAAAAGTTACCAATTTAATTAACCAATCAAAAACCGGAACCTAAAATTTTGAGTTACAGAACTTTTTTTCACTTACATTGACATTTTCGCATTTCCCTAAATCCCATTTCTTGATACACATGTCTCTTGACCCAGTAAATAGCATAGGTCCAGAGAGTGCAAGTGATTCAATTCCATCATAATGTGGAGGATCCAATGTTGCTTTTGGAGGGACGGAAGCATTTATAGTCGGTTCAACGGAATCAAATTCATACACTTTGACGTAATGATCCTTAGACCCCGTGACAAGTACTTCCTTCATCGTTGAATCTTCAGATGCCATACACATGACTTGTGACTTGTGTTTTCCAGTCAAAAGTCCAACTGATGAAAATTCTCTCAAATCCCATAAACGTACTCTATCTCCATAAGGTGTGTACATTGCAAAGGATCTTTTAGACATTGCTATATCATTTATATTTTGTTCTCCTTGTGGCAAATGATGCATACGATTATTTGGATCAAAATAAAGACTTCCATTCGTGGATAGTCCGGAAGACCTAAAGTCAAACAAATAAAGAAGCATTAACATCGTAATTATAAAAATTCCTTATATTTCTTTTAAAGAAAAACTCACTGGAGTGTTTTCACACATGTAGTTGGATTTAGACGACAATCCCAAACTTTTATATAACAGCAAGATGCACTAAGCAAAATACGTAAATCTTCTAGGTATCGGACGCAACTAACATTAGACGGATGACCTGTCAGTGTTTGAATTTCAACTCCAGTCCCCAAATCCCACACTTTCACAGTTGCATCTATTTCAAAGTAAAATTAAAATTAAAAATCGTTTAAAATTTTAAAAAGTCATCACAAATATGGATTTCCAAAAAAAAACTCTTACCTTTGGATCCAGTAAAAAGTCTATCCTGAGTCGCATAAATAGACAGCACTGGCTTGGAGTGTCCGTCAGCCATATGTGTTTGAATTATCGGGCTCCTGTGCTGTGATCCCTTCAGAACAATTAATAAATCATCAATTCACAAAACAAATAAGAAATTAAACGCGTCTTTAATTTAATTCAACATTTCTTACCCCTTGTTTCTCATGAACTGGACGGATAAGACCGTTCTGAGTAGAAGTCTCTGTATTAGTTGCCATTGAAGACGTCAGACGTTGAAACACATTGTCTGCTCCTAATCCTGACCTTCGTAATGTGCCTGGTGATCCAGGTGGTGAAGCGTCAGGTGACCGGTCACTACAAAATAAAATAGAAAGAAGCTTCTAATTTATTTGTTCATTTTTGTATAAAAAAAATTATGTAGTAAATAATTTTTTAATTACGCCAGAAAGGTCGTGTCCATGTTGGTGGGTTCATGTTGCTGTGGCTGTTTGCTCGGAGAAGTAGGTTTCATGACGAAAGTAGCATTGAGGAGATTCGGATTCAATTGACTTTGACTAGATTGGAAGCCATAATTGATATGAGCTCCATGCTCACCTGAAGTCGTCATTGAATTGTGACGACGTAAATCTCTTGGAAGCATTTTACGTGGGACAGAATTGACACGAGAGACTCCTGGGTTAACAGGTAAAACTGGAAGCATTGAACTTTGGCCTTGACTAGGCATGGCAAATTCATTTGGATTTCCAAAATGGTTTCTATCCGATAAAGTGTACGTGTCTCGTCTCTGGAATCTGTAACGAAAAACATGAAAATATGACATAAATAAAAACATATGATCGAATTTATTCGCATTCCTAGATATTGCATTTTTAATTGTACCCTTCGTTTTTGATAATTTCTGATCATAATTCGGACACAGAAATCCGTCCCAAAGGAAATTATTGTTCGAACACGTCGGCCCTAATTTATATGTGAGGATGAAAATAGGAATTTTTGTGTTCGGTGATTTAAACGTTAAACAAATTTTCTGATTGGGATCTCGGTATCAGAAATAACATAGGATTAAATAAACTTTAATAATGAAATAAAGAACTTGGAAATTACCTTGATGATGAACGGAATGAATTTGCTCGGCTGAAATTGGACAGACCCTGAACATCATTGGGATTAACTGAAAAAAATACACAAAATTATAATTTATTGTCGAATTTATTCATCAATTCATCTTTTAAAAAATGAAACAAAATTTACCGAATGTATTTTCAACATCATCCATTGTTCTTGGAGCCATCATCGGCTCGGGTTTCGGATTAGAAAGGAATGACTGTCTGTCTCCCATTAATTCCTTTCGACTCGCAGTCAGTCTTCTAGATTTATTGACGGCAACTGGTACTGGTGGTAATGGTTCTTGAAATTGACTAGTATGACCTTCATTGAAATCCCCATTCGATAACAAGTTCCTTCTCACCATTGGTGAAGACGGATAAGATCTTGACTCAATTCCAATTCCGATTCCATTATGATTGTCACTATCACCCCCAATGCCTAGGCTGTAAAATTGAGGAGAGACAAGACTTTTGCAAAGGAAATGTCATAATTGACGCAATTAAAAATAACTAAATTATATAAGTCCGTCCTCAAATCAAAATAGCGTTGTGGTGATGATGGTGATTGTCAAATCATATGAAATAAATGCAAAACGCATGTAAGGCGATAGTGGTAAGTAGAAATTAAATAAATATTCCAGGGATTGGATTTACGTATTTCATTCCAAACAAAAACAATAAAAACTATCAAACCAAGTGCAATAAATGGAAAAGCCATGTCAAAATCCAAATTATTAGAAAAGTCTTGGTTTCTTTCAGTCAGAGCAAGTGGTATTCTGATTTAGATTACATGCAAAAAAATAATAAGTCAAACATGGCAAGGAACAAGAAAGGAAGAGGAAGGAAAGGTACATTCAAAGTACGTTATTAACTAAATTCTAAGAATCTGAACAATACTAATTGTTAAAGAACTAAAATTACACATATTCTATATATCTTCTGCCTACACATTAAATACTGACTAGCATTAGCCGTGAGAACGTGAGATCTCTGAAGGGGCCCCTTTTTGAACAATATTATTTTCCTCAGGTCAGCAAAAATGTTCATAAATGATATCGCTGTGACACACGGTGTAGTGTATTTTAAAATTTTTTGGCAAATGTCAAGATGTGCCAATAGCATGCCATGCCAAGAATAGTTCAATAGTTATGAAGTTAACACGAAAGTGAAGAAGCGTGAATTCATTTATGAACATCCCAAAATACTTTGAAAGCGACCTTGATTAAATTTGTGTTTCAAGATTTGCTAGCTTTTTACTTAGCAGAAACTATCCATGCGTTTCTGTGATATTGATATTATTACGTAAGATTATAATTAGGATTAAAAATTTAAGATACTCACCTTTCCTGAGGTCCACGTGACAGTGCCATATCACTTCCAACAAAGCAAGTCCGAATATTGTTAAGTTGAAGGGCATACTCTTGTGGAAGGTCATCTAACATGATACCACTTTGTGTGTACGACAACATTTCCCTCAAAAGCTTATTTTCGTCATTTAACTAGAACAGAATCGAAATGGTACACAAAAATCAGTAAAATCTATAACAGATGACTCAGGACCAATTTGACTGCAAATTTTGTAGTAATATTTTTCAAATTAAGGTGAAACTTACCAATAGATTGTCCTGTTTCATAGTTTCAACCAATTTAGAACAACTTGCACTGTGGGTCAATTCATCATGCATTTGTTGATACATTTTTTCAATAATGTACCCACACTCTTCCTTGGTTAACATGGCTGTGAGTCTTGGTATTGAACCATCCTCCTCTTCCCTTGCATTTGCAGCAACCAACTCCATCATATTTTGTTTACAATCATTTATTTTGTCTCCCAAAAAATTTAATGCTGACATAGCACTTTCAATTTGATCATTAATAATGTTGATTTCTACAGGACTTGCATTTTGTGTTTCTTTTATATATTTTTCTTGAATTAACATTTCCATGTCAGATTTGACGACTTGACGTTCATTAATTTGAGAAATCATGTCTTTCTCTAAAATCTCAATGGTTTGTTTGAGCGAAACTTGTCTCCTTAGTGTGGATTGTAGATTACCCCATCTTTGTTTGGCTTTGACGGGTGAGAATTTTCTCAGAAGAGTACTTGCTGAATTTGAGGCCATTGAATTCAATTGTTTACGACTTGAAGAATTTGTTCGACTCATTTTCTTCAAAGCATTCACCTTTTCAAAATTATCATAAGTTTTTTAAGTTTTGTTCCAGAATTTAAATATGACATTTGAAATTGTCCATAACTATTAAAATACTCACCTCTTCATGTTTCCGTTTCAAAACTTGTTCTTTCATTCGATTCTCAGTTTCAAGAGTTCGAATGGCAATGTCTTTTTTACGCTGTGATTTTTTCAATTGTGCAATTTCCTTGTTTCTTTGAGCCTCAATATCACGTCTTTTAGCATTTTCATCTTTGAGTTGATTCATTAATCGTACTTTAACTCTTTTCATATTGTCAATCTCCGCACGGAGAGTTTGCATTTGTCTTTCAGTTTGGCTTTGATTCCTAAGCTGTCTTTGGTGCTCTTTATGGGCTGACTGCCATCTCTTCAGTTCTGATTGCATTCCAACTAACTTCTTTTCATAATCTTCCTTGACCTGGATAAATTTATGTAAATTAGTACAAGCTAATTAAATAACCTAACTACAGTTAGTAGAAATTAATTAAAAATTACAAACCTGAGTAATCTTCCCCTGAGGAGTTGTCTTTTGTTGATGCATGGAATTGAGTACTTTATCCCTCTCTTCCTGAGTAGCTTTGATTCGACTGGACAAACAACTCAATTTCTCTTCATAATGTGCCCTCATGGCTTCCATTCTCTTTTGTGAAGATTCTAATTCTTCAATAAGTCTTTGCTTTGTTCCAATTTCATTTGTTAGCTGGGCCAGTTGAATTCCAACATATCTTGACTCCTCAGCCACAGACACATCTTCATCCTCTGAACTTTCCTCAACTTCAGCTTCTTCACCGCTACTACTGGATTCACCGTCATCTTCAATGTCTTCATCTTCGAGTTTCTCTTTTTCTTTCTCTAATTTCATCATTCGTTTGACTATTTTTTGCTCAGTTTGAACTTCTTTTTTGGCTTCATCAAGAAGATTTCCGACTGAGTCTGGCATTGCTTCTACACTCGTCTCTAAATCATTGTAGGCACGGGATGTTGTCATTGCAGTCATGAGAGGTCTTGGTGAAAGTCCATGATTAAAACCAAATCCAGAATCAAATTTCTTTCTAAGTTGTTCACAAGTGGCTTCAGACTCATACAATTTTGCACCCAATTCTTCTATTTCTTGTAAATATTTTTGAACCATAACTGTTAGATCACAATTACTCCCTAAATCTGCTTTATTGTCAGACATATTCCATGTCCCTGTTTCTCTTTCTGCTAATAGTTGGGCATTCTTTGCAGTCAGAGTACTTATTGTTCCTTGTAAGGCTTTAATACGACCTTTCAATGTTGTCAATTCTGTGTGGAGTAGAATATTCTCATGATAAGTGTCCGTTTCAATCTCATCTCCGGTATCAGTGATAGCTCGTTTTCCCTACAAACAAAAATTAAAATGTCATGTAAATATTAATAAAATCGTAAAAAAAATATTTAGGTACAAATTAAAAATGATTTTAATTCTGACCTGTTTATAATCTTGTAGTTCCAATTCCAGTTGCTGAACTTTGGCTCGCAATAGGGCAATAGTACTTGAACTTTTATCTTGATTAATGGTAACCTTATTTTTAATATTTCTGGCTCTGTTAGCATATTTCAAAGTGTTTAGCGTTTCAAGGAAGTCTATATCACATGGAGACACACAAGCAATGACAATGGTCCTTGAATTTCCTCCTAAGGAATCTTGTAATAGTCTAGTTAATTTGGAATCTCTGTAAGGAACGTGATTGGACTTTTTAGATTTGTCTCCAAGGGCAGATATCACGTTTCCAAGAGAAAGAAGTCCACTATTAATTGAGATCCCTTCTTTGGCTCGATCACCAACGGCCCCAGTCCTTTTCAATCTCTCAGAACCAGCCAAATCTACAAAATGGAATTTTGCTGACAAGGTTTCAATATCTGAGATCACACCCGTGTCCATTGCATCCTAAAAATAACAAAAAATAATAATATCTGAGATCACACCCGTGTCCATTGCGTCCTAGATAGAATAAAAACTAATACAATGAAACAGACGGACGAATTTATTTACTAAAATTAGGAGAAAAATTATTTCATACCTCATTGGAATGTGTAGCTCTTTCTTGTTTGATATGAAGCGTAAAAATTGCATGAGATCTACTGGATTGATCATTCATGTTCGTAGTAGCAGTCGTTCTGGAAAGTGCACCCTTGTGCAAACAATTCATAGCATCCTCAGCAGTTGACACTGTTTTAGAACCAACACCGACCAAATAAATCCCACCAGTTGGATCCTCACGAATAGAAATGGTTCCTGGTCCTTTTCTTCCACTCTGTCGAAATAAAAAATAAATATAGTAATTAAGTAATTGAAGAACTGAAGAATGATTTCAAACTTTTGAACTAAAATTCTACCTTAGCCATTACACTCGGATCAATCAAATCAATAACTTCCTCATTATATAATTCCACAAATTGGGCAGTGACATTGAAGTCTGGCGGGGTCTCATTAGCCCGAAGAGCTCCTTCTCGTCTCCCATGGATTGAGTTGAAGAGATAATTCACAGCCCTTGGAATAATGCCTTGTGACTCCGAGACTTGAACTGAATGATGAGAATCAACATCAAATCCTGTACCCATAGTGTATGTTTTTCCAGATCCCGTCTGTGGAAAATTAAATAATTTTGTAAAGCATTCAATTCAATTCATTTTTGGTTTTATCAAGTTTAAAATTAAAATTGTGTTACCTGTCCATAAGCTAAAATCGTAGCATTATACCCATCCAAACATCCATCAATTAATCCACGGACTGTCTCAAATACAGACTCTTGACTTGAGTCTGTATCGAATACATAATCGTAGGTAAAAGCATAATTTCCACCGATCCATACTTGTGGTTGATTCGGAGTGACGGAAGTACATAGCTGGCAATCATTAATCAATTCACGGGCAATCGGTGGACGGATTCTAAAATAAAATATGAGATCAGAGGATAAATTTTGCTGAGTCATCTCATCTTCACATTCTTATTATTCACTCATGTGACGAGCTCATCCTGGGTATGACTCACAATTACTGCAAGACGAAACTAATTAACATAGAATTTGAATTTACTACATTACATAACAAAAGTTTCCTTTTCCTTGTATGTAATTTAGTCTAATTAGCCTAGAATCCCTAGTCGTTACATTATTTGTTATGTCCATAAGCCCATATTATGTTGATGCGTTCATCCGCTTCATCCTGGTCATTATAAAATGGAACTTTGGCTGAAAATTAAAATCCTGTTCTAACTTGTGACCATTTTGACATTAGTAAACCTTTTTGGAAATTATGTTTAATGTTTATAATATTTCAGATTAGATGCGTTTCAACTCAAATGTAAAATTCTGGGTGTTAATTTTTAACGAAAAATCGAAAAATCCTTTCACCTTCAACTTTCACCACACAAAATATGAAATAGCATAAAAAATAGTATACTCAAAAATCACTGCTTAAATTAACTAGAGTTAGAGTACTCGAAAAAAACTGGATTAAAAATCTAACTATAACCCACAAATTAATTAAAAACTAGAAAAATTATTTACCTGAGCGCGACCCGGACACTGGACTCGTCCATAGCAGCCATAACTTCTCTTCCTTCTTTAAAAAAAAACTAATTAAAAATCCAGGTCACTTGAAATGGATCCAATCCATGTAAATCTTCCATTCTTCAAAAAAAGCGTCCGTCACATATTGACACAAAAATTGAATGAGAATTATTCAGGTAGATTTCCGTTGACTAATTATTGGAGTAAAAATTTTCAGTGAAGGTCCCGGTGACTGCAATGCGACTGGCTGGGCTGGCTTGCGTTGATTGGAGTCGTTCCGGTGTCCAGCTCAGTTCCAGACACATTAATTTTTTTTTCTCTGGAAGCTGGAGTGGCTGGGCAGGCAGGATGGAACTGGAAGTTGGAAAGTTGAAGTTTTGGGTCGTTCGTTCGTGCTTAGCCGTCGTTTATCTTTTTTATTGATCCACACAGAGAAATTGAGGAAAAAAGGAAGTGAAGGGGCGCCACGGTGTGGGAGAACAAAACTCTTTCAATTCCCGCCCTGTCTCTGGTTCGACTCCAACGGCTGAGATTTGAGACACCAAGGATATCGAGAGTGCGTGTCCGCCGCTGAAGCTCTGAGATTAAAAAATCAAAGACGAAAGACGCCATCAAAAATTATCACGGTTGCGACCTTGTGACCTTTGCGACTGCGACTGCGAACCAGGAAACTTTCATGTTTTTCTTCTGGATGTATTGCAAAATAATAGAAGCGTAAGGTCGAATTATCGTGACTGAATTATTATCTGGCATAGCATTTTAGATTTTTGTAATTCGGACAGGTTTTACTTTTGGTTTTCAAACATTTTGAATCACCGTCTTATTGCATGAGGTGTATTCCTAAGAATTTCAATCGATGTACTGAACATCAAATAACATAAAATGTGCATTTTCAAAAAAAGGCACTAGAATTTAGTAATCGTTTTAGAATACGGTGCCTGGTGTGTAATCAATTACGAAATGGCGACACTTATTTGTGAGCAATAGAAATATAAAATGTGCCAGAATAACAAGCATTAAATTTTTTCCACGATTTGTGTACGTTCAAATACATTAGACGAAGAAAATGTTTTCAAAACATGTCGAACAATTCGTAACGATTTCTTAGTTTTCTCTAATTATATTACAAAATACACGGGGGTTCTTGTAGGTTGCAATCAAAATGAAACCAAATGCATTGATTCGTATATAACGAATGATATTTGCAACTGAAAATTATACTGAAATTCTTACGAAATATACCCTTCATCTTGACATTTTATACGTACCCCGTGAAATGGGTAAAACGAAAACGCACATTTCAAAACTTGTGTGTAATCAATTTTTCGAAGGTCGGCAATTAGTATGGAATGAAAATAATAATCAGCTGATTATAGAGCGTCAGGATTTTGATTTGAGTTTGCGAATTTGTACTCTTCGTGTAGACTGTAGACAATATTTTACAAGGTTTCCGGCAAAATACATAGTATTTAATGAAACTCACACAGTGCATGACATCAATTTATCGCACGCGAGCTTTCTCACGGTCAAGTTTATTTTATGAATGAAATTAATGTTCTCTTTTCTATTGGATTTTTATACCAGCCAGCTACCAGTAACGCCTATTCTTGTATTGTCGATGATTTATAATAATCTGAAGAATCGTACCGTATGACTATGTTTCGATGAACCGACTGGTACTGAATACCTAAATTCTTTCTCCAAATGCTATAGATATATTTTCTTTGTCCTGAGAAGCGTATATCTCTGACTTGAAGATTGAAGACCTTATAGATCTATCCCAGGGAGGTTGGGTCTTTCATAGGCTCAATGCTCCTGAAATGATTTTTCTGTAAACCTTGAGTTTTCAAAATGACAAAGCTTAAATTCACGACTGCCTAATTTTTTTTGGCGCACCCCGTACATTTATTTATTGAATTGCGATTTCATTGTTGTGAGCATTTTCCTTATCATTGCATTGCATTGCGCATGCATTGGGGAATGGATGATGATGCATGCTCATTGCTCACCTCTTCATGCAAAATTGCGAACACACTTTCTACTATCTTGTCATCTTATGATTTTGCAATATCAAAACATATTTTCAAGTCGGCAAACGCAGTCACTCATAATTTTTGCCTGCTAAATTGTGGTCTTATTTTTTTCAAGAATACTTCCAAAAACGATGCCACGCGGAATTTTGGTAAATACAATTTATATTATAATGCTTAATTAACTGTAAAGCACACCTGTGAGTTACAGTTACAGAATATAATTTGCACACCTAATTGCAAATACCAGAATTGTTAATCGAATTATTATTAACTTAACCATGTATTGTTATTTTTCAAGCCTTTCATAGGGACTGGACTGGTTCTAGTAATAATAGTAATGACGATATCTCCTCAATCTGCTGATGGATATTTCCGGAATTTCTTAGGAACGCCGTATCTTTACATTCCGCAAAGTTATGTCGTGGACCCGGATGCTCCGAGAAGAAATGCGCCGGAATATCAGGTAAAAATTCCGTGTACTTTCGTCAACAAATAATAGTAAACCACTTAACCCGTGCACTTTGCAAGCAAAACGCTTATTTATATGAGTAAGTCGTCGATTAGTATTCGGATATGATAGTGGTGACATTTTAATCGTGTGACATTATTGGTTATAGAATTTTGGCAACGAATTTTAATAACAATGAGTTATATGATTTGTGAAGAAACATCTGTTACAAACGTCTTACTTAAAAGATTCTTTAAATACATTTTTAGCGAGTGCACGGATTTCGAGCAAAGGAATATTTGGAAAATATTAATCAAAGGACAATTGAAGGAAATCCAAGAATATACGACGTTGAAGATTCTACAAGAAAGTATTCTGATTACAATGCTCCCCCTGTTCCGCTAAGATGAAGTTTGTAGATTCTAGATATGGAAATTATATGAATGAATTCGATACTATTTTTTTAGTATCGAATTGCTAGTTTGCAGTTATAGTTATAAGCCATCAAAGGTCTTGCCCAGTATTCTTGTCATACTACCACTACTGTTCTGTTCTGAGCCTCGAAATAAATGTTACACTTTTATATTTCCGGACGAATTTTATTTACCCAATATTCCGTTATTGATATTTCGAGATTATATTTATAAGGTAAGTTATATCGGGACTGGACTATTCACCAAAAAGTGTATGAAATACATAATATTTATTCGCATTGTAGATTTTGATAGTACGAATAATGTAATTCTATCAGAACAACTGTAGTAGAAAATGGAAAACACGAATGCACGATACAAATAAATGCAGAAAGCAAAACCCGTTCTAATAATTAATTTTTATAGTAATTTACTTCTCATTTTGGCAAGATTCCAGATAGAAAAGCTGATCTTGCAGATAAAAAATTGCATAAAGATGCGTGAAATTCTGAGCACGTGGATGCACGTGTCTGTCTTTGTACGTGTTGACAGTTACGTAACAAAAATTCCAGTAAAAACGGACGGAAGGAAAAGGCGCGGGATCTGCAATGCAGTTGTGAGGATTTTGTACAACACGCTCAATTCTAACATATATGCTCACAGCGCCCGGCTAGCTCAGTCGGTAGAGCACGAGACTCTTAATCTCGGGGTCGTGGGTTCGAGCCCCACGTTGGGCGGTAACTTTTTGTACCTTTTCCCTTACTTTTATTTTCAGTTTTTTTTTGCAGTGGCTAAGTTAGGTTAGGTTAGGTTAGACGGTCGTCTTAAAACTAAAAACTACAGAACAATTTTTTTTCGTGTCCCAATATAAATGGCAACGGGAATTGAAATTGCTGTTTGTTTGTTTGTTTGTTTTTGTTTGTTGTTGAACGTTTTTGTGCACTTTATATTACAGGGTGTGCCAGAATCAATCATCATTTTTTACAAGATGTAGCTATCATGTAAAAAATACACAATTTTGTCATTGTCTTATTTACCATGCATTTTCTAAGTAGTAAACACTTCATTTAAATTACGACTACAGTGGAATCTCTATATATCAACTTCCTCTATATCGTACAGCTCTCTATATCGGCCAGAATGTTAGGAACACAAGAACTCCCTTTCCATACACTTCTTTGTTATTCCACTTTCTGTATATTAAACTTTCTCTTTATTGGGCATATTTTGGTGCATTTTTCGGGTTCGGTATATAGAGAGTCCACTGTACCCATTTAATGTATTTTTTATTTAGATATCTGACAAAATATTTGTTACGATAAATTAATTCAGTCATCATACATTCAACGAGAATATGAGAATCTGTCGGTTCCAGAGTTCCAGCGCAGCGGGTTTTACACGTAATACGAGTTAATTTGGGTCACCAAGAGACCGCCGCCACCGCCACACTCCATTTGACCTATTTCCGATTGCGCTTAACCTAGATTTTTTTTTCTGGCTAGGTCAGTTGAACTGGAAGCAGATGCAAATGCAACTACATTTTCTCCACGATCGCCAATATTGCATATTATTGCATTACTCCTTTATACTTCATAATAGTCGTAGTCCTAAGACCATGGGCATTTATATAAAGCAAGCAAACAAAATCATGCATGCAAACAAAATATGGGGACATGTTTTTGGCACATAAAACCAGGCTTCCTTTCGTAATACAGGAAATTCGTGTACATTGTTCTTGTACATTTAGGAACCACGCTTTTATAGAGTAGTAAAGACTAAAATACTTTACATTATAAAAAATTGTAACAAGTGCCAAGACTGTATAATACTATTCGGGAGACTATTAGGTGGGGTGCTTCCTGATTCCTGATGAGACATACGACAGACCTGAGGATTTGTTGGTTTTGTGGATTTACATTTTTTTCCCCATTTTAACCTTTCTTGTGTTTAAACCACATAAAACCTAACAAGGGAACTACTTTTTGTGTGAAATCAAATATTAATATGTACTGAGCACTGTGAGTATTATAGGACGGATTTTTTGACGGTTCAAAAATGGGTCACTAGAAATGTTTCAAACATAATACATAATGCATCATGTGAACTCAAAAAATGTTTAACCCTGAAATCTTTGGATTGATTCGGGGTTTTCTTTAA